>JAAEAF010009480.1:14944-47088 GCA_011037195.1 Triatoma infestans
TAATAATAATCTTTATTTATCTTCATTTCTACATACAGTTGTATGAACAAGACATGCCAATACATTAAACAATCTAATAACAACTTTTTTACAAAGCAAGTCTGTGTAAGAAAATCATCCAAATCATATATTACTCTATCCAGGAGCATAGTTTTTAGTTTAGATTTAAACAGTTTCATTGTTGGTGAAAATGAAATTTCATTCGGAAGTGCATTAAATATTTTCCTTCCCATAAATAAATAAGAAGATGTAAAAAATGAGTGGTTTGCTTGAGGAAAAGGAAAGTGGTCACGGTTCCGAGTATTATATTTATGGTTGAAGGTATTGTATTTATTTCTAATTTTGTAGAACCATGAACAAGATGGAAAAGATATAAAGAGCTGCAATTGTGAGGATTTTGTTATTTTTAAAATGCAACCTACAGCTTCCATTGAGTCTTGCTTTAACCATAGCACGAATAGCTCCTTTTTGGATGCGGAAAATTCTTGATGTACATGGGCTGTTTCCCCAAAACATTATCCCATAGGAAGCCGTTGATTGGAATTTTCCAAAATATACTACTTTTAAGGCTTCGAGATTGAGGATTAGAGTTAATTTTTTCAAGAGATGTACTATGCTCGAAAGTGTAGGAGCCAATGAACCTATATGTTCTTTCCAGCCCGTTTTCCAGATAGTTTGTAGACCATTTTGCCGTTTTCTGAGTTTCCTACGATTTTCTCAAAAAAAGAAAAAACTGCTCCAACGATTTTCTTTAAATTTGGCATACCAACTAAGGATAGAAAAGGTTACAATTTTTATTTGAACCATTATTCCGAAAAAATGCATTAATGTGTTGTTATTGAGGAGAGGTAACTTTAGACTTTTCTCTAAAGTGCCATTTCATACATTATGCGATTCTATCGTCTAACAATATTCTATGTGGACAAAATTCCGAATTAGAAGAAAATTCGTACGACTTTTATCTATCTTTCGGATGTGTATATATATACATATTCAATTGCATATTATGTGAAATTGTTAACTCGATAATATCCTTATAAATGAATAATAAATCAAAACTAAGTAAATCTGCAGTGAGAGAAAGTCGTGTGTAGGTTTCACATCAGATTTTTTTTTCTTTTTTGATTTTCGTAATTTTTACGAAACGAAAAATGCCATGAAAAGACAAGTGTGTATTTCCCAGAATTCTTTGTTTTTTTATTTGTTCTCAGTCGCAATTTGTAACGTCATTTTTCAACCTCAATATTATTGCTTACTTTCTTATACTCTTCTATTCTAGGGCTTTTTTAGCGTTTTAGTGCGGCGCTTATTTTGTCGCTTTGGCAAAATGCTAGCTAATTCAGTTTAATTGCTTGTTTTTAATTTGTTAATTAATTTTCATCCTGTATTATTGATTCGAATCGTTTATACTTCTCATTTCTGACGCTTCTCTTTCAATTACAAGCTTTTCCTTTATTTTACCTCATTCTCTTTTTTTTGTTTCCTTTATACATTCACCATATTTTCACTTTTATAGCTAGCATTTTAAGGTAAACTGTTAATATGCGGTCAAAGAATATTAAATTACGACCTTAATCTGTTTGCTCACGTATAACAGTCTTTATTGCCCTCTTTCTTTTATTCCACACTAGTAATTTCTCCTTCTCTCTTCAAAGTTTATGAACACTTGTTGTCTCTTAGCCACGTTTCTCCAGCTTTCTTATACTTTAATTTTTCATGTTTCTTTATCTTTTCTTGGAACCACATGAAATTTATTAGCAGAGTAATTTTCGTTTTTACTCTTTCAACATTTTTGAAGTAGAACTCCGACTGATGGCTCTTTCTCAACTCTATAAACTACTTCCCGCTTGGTAGTACCAAGTTGTAACGGTAGCGTCATGATTTTGTTTTTTTTATAGAGGGGGAAAAATGCCCATTGGCATCTTCCGACTACATCGGGTGTGTTGGGCTTTTACCCACTAAAACCCCCCTCCTCTAAAAAAGGCGTGGAACCCCCCTCTGGGACCATCTTATGACATTGCATCAGAGGAGTTTCCTCGTATTGTTCTCTACTATCCATTGCTCTACTGATGGGAGTTACTCATACTCTCTCCTTTTCTTTTTTAGAATGCGCTCGGTGTACACCGCAATTAAGCTCCAGGCCTCTTTTTCCTGTAGCATCTTCTCTACTAGATTTACTGGGGTTAGCCTCTCGGTTCTTCTCCACAACACTTCTCTTTCTGTGTTCCATCTATTAAAGATGAAAAACGTATGATAAGCGTCATCTACATCAGCGTTCCCGTACATATATATGTGGCCGATGTCATCTTCTTCCTCCTATAGGGTACTCCATAAAATACACAGACAGAATCTGTGTGAGGTAAAGCGTTATAACGATTTACGAAATTCAATGTTACCTTTATAACCTAATAACTTTGATGAAATAATTGTTGAGATCCTTGGGGATTGATTGTTAAGTAAAAGTGGATAAAAACCAATAATATTTACAACTTTTCTATGGATCTTTAAGTGTAAGTTTTGTTGAAGTTTTTAGTTGAATTTTCGATTTTTTTTTTTTTTTTGTAATAGCATTTACAATAGCATTTGTTCTAGCATTACAATTTTGTAATTATTTTAATTTTTTGTAGTATCATTATCATCATTGATTATAATTCTTCTATTATCTAAGATTTGTACGACGAGATTGGGATGGAAATGATGTAATGTTGAGAAAAACCTAATCAGAAAATACAGACCGGGTAATTCATGGAATTCTTCATGAAGAGTGATTACTAGTCGTTATTTTTTTATATTATTAATGCTGAAATTTATGTTCGAGGAAAACCCGTAAGAATAAACTGGGATACTTAAATGAAACTTATTATAAAAAAAATATAAAACAATGAATAATTTAATATTTTAATATTTATGTTAAATATTCTCAAACAATTAGTTTAAATGTCACACAAAATGGTTGATATACGGTAATAGTGTTATTAAATAAAACGATAATCTATGAAGTAATAGGAAACAGTAATTCCAACGCTAATAACTACCTTTAGCCATTATTGTTACCAGTATAACTGTGGTAAACCAAGCTAAAGCTATTGGCTATGTTGCCATTATCAAACCTTTACTGAAACAATCGACATTGTTTTGGCAGCTGCCTATGATTTAATATTATTAACCCCATTCTGTTTTCATAGTAATTTAAAATCTTAAATAGCTTTTCTTTAATAGCTTAACTTATTATAAATATAATTATTATTTTTATTATTTATAAATTTAATTCACATTAAGAGATTCAAACAAGGTTGAACAAGGTCAAATAAGTTTGATGTGAGCTGTTCATACTCTTTAAACAGAATGAACTAAAAAACTACCACTTTTACTCCTTTTTTACACAAATTCCTAATGGACTCCTTTTAAATATTTTCCCAATCAAGAGGAGCATCAATAAATAAAGTAATCGTAAAGAAATTTACTTTAATTAAAAATGAAATGCGAAACTTTGTATCTATGTTTGCAGCATAAAGTCGTGTCATATGGGAATCTTAGTGAGAGAAAAATGGATAGGTTAGCCAAATTGGCGCTTCTTCTCCTTTCATTGGTCTTGAGACCGCACTGTACTTGGTCATTGCCTTCGAGACACATGTCCATCCTGGCAGCTTCACAGAATTCATTCTTATGAACGTTTCAATGGTTATCGAAACGAAGTCCAAGCAGGGCTGATAGTGAGAAGTTGCTGTGTGCCTTTCTTAGGCACCGGGTTGAATTGAATAATTGAATATCTGACATTGTGGTTCCCTACGTAATTGAACACATGCCAATCCCCTTTTATGGGACAGAGGATAAAACCCATCCATCCTAAGACAAATCACGTGGTTTATGAGGAGATTAGATTCAGGATTTTTGATCGAAACAGTATGTCTATGGAAGAGCTTAGGCTGACTTCCCTGTCTGATTGTATATCTTAGGATAGGATAGATCTGGATGTGAATTTTTGTATTAGATCATCATAGTTGTTATTTTTCTTAGAGATAACTATAAGGTCCGAGAGGGGATATGCATAGCTTTTGGTTAGCCCCGCTCCAATGAATAATAATTATGCAGAAATTAAGGTGGTAAAAAGTTTCACAGATATTGGAGGCCAGATTTTGCAACAGTTTGTCTAATGCTTAAAAGCCTAAGTCTTTCCAGGAAAGCCAAAATTATCTTGCAGACCTATTATTACAATAATTTATAAGGTATTAGTCTATGGGTGTAGCAGATTATTTCACCTGAAAATAAGGCAACTGGAAGAATTCATTAAGGAAGAAAGTAACAGTAAGAATGGTTTGATAGGCTAACCCTATCGGGTGAATGTAGTTTCAGGTTGCTGCAAGTGACAGAAGAACCGGAAGAAGCCAAAAAGATAAAGTAAAACCTAGGTTAAGACTATATCTTACTATGGTTTTTCTCAATTTATACCGATTTTTTCTATACAAAAAAAAATTCTTTTCTTGCTTGCTTACCTCCGCTTAATCTTAATGTTTAAGTTTCAATAAATTGCGGTTTCTCCATCAGCAAAGTTTTCTAAAGCGGGTAATTGCTTTCTTGCAAAAAATGTAGCTGCTACGGCTTCAGTTATGTCTCTGTTAAAGTCAATGTAAAAGTTGGAAAACTAAGATTGCCTTTATGTCTCTATCTGTGAGAGTGTGCTCTTATACCTGGTTGAAATCTGGGGTTGTGACTTCAGTAACGTAATAGAAAGAGGGCAACTGAGATTTTTGAAATTACTACTATACCTACCAAGAAACACACCTGACTTTTATGTTAGGATTGAAACTGGAATGGCCACATACCAAATTTAAAATTTTTAAAAGAGTATTAGGCTGGTAGATGAAATTACTTGAAATGTCTGATTATCGCCTTCCCAAACAATGCTATGTAAGTATTAAAGAATTCGGTGGAAGATATGCCATATAACTGGGTGATGACACTCAGAAACTACCTGACCTCTATTGGTGCTGAGGAACTATGGTTATTACAGAACGTTAACGTGGTTCGTAAGAGTTTCCCTTCTTTAGTGTAATCATTTAAAAACAACTTGCTGTCCAAAGACATAGAGTTAGTACTGAACAGTCGCTTTAATCCGTTTTATAGGCATTTAAATAATCTAAACATGGGAGAACTTTATTTTACCTACAATATTCCCATTAACAAATTAAGATTAATAGCTTAACTTTGCTTACATTATAAAAAGATCTGTTTCCAAATTTGCAGAAATTTGAATTTAATGTTGATAGGTTTTGTAAATTATGTTCACTAAACGAGCCTAATGATATTGTACACTCCATCGCAAGGTGTCCTACTCTTTCAGCATATAGAGACCCACTTATTCGAAAATATTGTAATGAAGTAGAAAGTCATGACGAAATTTTCTTTCTTTTACGGAGCCAGATCATCTCAGTAAGTTAAATGATGTCTTTGCTTTTTGTTTAAATATGTTCAAATTTACAAGCTTTTTTTTTATTAATTTGTAGTTGTATTTAAAGTTATATTTATTTTGTTTTTTAAATTTTATTTATTTTTCTTTGTTTTTTTTAATTTGCCATATTGACTTTGTATGTATTTATTTATTATTATTATTTTTGCTCTTTTAAGTTATTATGTTGTATTTATTTATCTTATTTAATATTATTATTTATCAGGAGGATTAATTTTTTACCAGGGGGAATCCATTTTTAGGTTTCTCATTATTGTCGAAGTGTTTTTTATTTATTTATTACTATTATTTATTTTGTTTATTTCTGCCCATGTGAATCCACTTTCTTTGTTTTTTACTCAAATTTATTTTTAACTTCTTTTACTCTCATTATGTATTTATTTTCTACATTTTGTTGTTGAGTATATAGTTACTTAAGTTATACCACCTACCTTACCCATTTATATGTATTTTTTTTTTCTTTTCAGTCTTTGCAATATTTTTTTAGCAAATATTGGTCATATTTATTTACTAGAAATATTTTTATTCTGTTATACCTTATGTAAGTTTTTTTTTTTTTCTTATATTTTCGAGGTACATCTCCCTCTGCTAAGGTAAAAACAGTGGTACAAATAAATAAATAAAATAAATAAATTACGGTATTAAATCAGAACTAGTACTACAATAATGCTATCACTATTTGTATAGTTCTACGAAAGTTGTTTGTACGGTTCCCATCATCTACGTATATAATATTAAGGGAAAGTAAAAAAATTTAATAACCATTCCAGATTAGCAGAATATTTGCCATTTTGTAAGATTTACAGGAAGAGAAAATCGCTTCGTATCCTAAGAGATATTTGAGTGCATCAGATTTGCGAAAATAAGAAAGTATTAATCCAAAAGATATGTTTTGAGGCTCCCTTAATATAATATAAATTTTTATATTTTTTAGCGATTGATCAATCATTAGTGTCAAGGTGTGTATGTCTATGGGTGGGTGTGCGGACAAAAGAATAGGTAGCAGTTGCAACTGTACTGAATGGTTTTGTTCTGTTATATTTTTCTTTAAAACATCTCCAATTATTTCCTTTAAAGTTCGTAATATGAATCATATACACACCTTGTTACTAATATTGGAAACACCTCTCCGGAGAAATTGACTTGAAAGGTTTTAATATAGCAATATTTTTTTCAGAAATTTAAAGTACAATATCAATAGGAGTTCCACCGTCTACCGCCCACATGATATTGAAATTCAATAAATATATTGCTAAAATTCCGAAATTGCAGAAAGAATAAAAATTTTCAACTTTTTTTTTTTTTTAATCTATCTCAATGTTCTCGAAAAAATCTTTTAATTTTCTGAAAAAGCATTTTCAGTTTCTAAACCTATGAAAATGTCTAAAGTGAATAAAATCTGTCTGTTATAATTGTGAAAATTACATTGCAATGAAAATCGGATCGAGGTCATTTTTTTTCCCCATTTATTGTATTAATGATGATAGTATTGAGTAAAATCAATATCTGCTAGCATTATCATCTGTTATCAATGATACAGATTATTATTTCTATGAAATATATTTAGTAATTATTGGTAACAATATATGTGTATGTATGTAATTACCAATACTGTAATGGTAGTGTAACCCAGGTGTTAGGCTTCCACTAGTAATCTGCCCATTCATCAAATGTCTCATAGTTCAGTGTTTATCATCTCCATTAACTAATGTTTATCCATAAAATTATTATTATTAGCGTGTATACCATTTTCTTTATTTAAAAATAAATGAATAAATGAATTATAAAGCAATAGTTTAAAAATAAGACTTTTTTTTTTCACTCATCGTTAAATTAATTTTAATCTAAAACAAAACAGTGTTATAAAAAAAAAAAAAATTGAATTCTTTTTAACCATCTTAATGCTCATGTTCCACGAAATCGCTAAGAATATAATTGGCTTATCGAATAAGATAAATCAGTACTAGTTATAGAACCATCTAGTTCCAATAGGTAAAAAGAAAATAACGAGAGCGAATTTACAAAATAGACTGTACAAATTGCAAAGGCCAGTATGTTGAACAAACAAAAAGACATCTCACTGAAAATGGATAAAAAAAATAGCACAATGATTATGGATAGCTGGGAAGAAAAACTTCCTGATCTTTCACTCCACAAATTCCGCACTCCAAAAAAAAAACAACATTCCGGATTTTGACAACAAAATTTTAGACAGAGAGCAAAATTATAATAATAGACTAATAATGGAAATAATACATATAAACGCAAAACCGGATACATCAATTTAAATGTGGACGTAAATTTCATTGAACCCGCGTAAGTATATTAGAAAAAAAAAATGATTTCTCACATAAATCGTCTATAATGAGAAAATAATAATAATGATGATAGTATAATGGGAAAATATGGATATGATAGGAGGTATAAAAGGAAATAGAAAATATTAAGATCCTGTAAAGATACCCAATAAAGATAATTATTTTATTTTGAAAAAGTATACATAAAAATTAATTATGAAAATAAAAGGAATATAAAGAAAGGATACCTAAAGAAAAGTCATCAGATGATATAAACACATTCTATTTTCGAAATAAATCAAAATGGCATGATCAGTTCAAGTATAAATCATAAAAATTAAATATATTCTCACGATAAATAAATGAAAAGTTAGGTTAAGTAGAAATTGAAGAGGAGATGACTTCCATAGGGATGGACTACCACAGGTTGTCAGGATGACTGATATGACAAAGAAGGTTTAGAAACTGGTTCTGTTCTGATCGGAATCCTACAAAAAAGCAATGCTAAGAAGAAAAAAATCTGGAAAAATTGTGATGTGCTAAAAATAAAAATTACAAAAATCCAGATATACCAGATAATTAAATTCTTACACATCAGAGTAATAATAACAATAAAGTAATAATTTGATAAGTGCAACTGTACAAGATCTACAAATAAATAGTAACAAAATCGTTTAAATTTATTTTCTAGAACTTTACATGCAAAGATATGTTTAGTTACTTTTGTTTTATAACTGGAAACATGTTAATTACACAAAATAATATTCTATCTGCCAATGATATACTTTTGTGCTTTTAGTAAACTTTCAAACATTAATTTGTTGCAAGTTTACTGTGAGTTATGAAAGTATATTAAAGTTAGACTTTCATAAACGTTCTACTTTTATATATATTTCATCCAAACTTTCGTACAAATATATAAATATATACGTACTAGTATATATTGCTTTATCTTTATATAAAATGAAATTCCGCACGCATTAAATTGGTTGATAATAGAGATCATTACAATTATAAGGTCCCAAGGTGATATCCTATAGACAAAGTTCGTTTACAAAAGACTAATATAATTTTGTCCAATCTCCCACTTATTGTGCATATGAGTAAATTATGAATTTTTATTTAAAAAAAAAAAAAAAAATAACCTACAGTAAAATATTTAAGTTACTTTCTCTAACTGCTATTATGGATAATTATCATTGACTCATTTTCTTCAAACTAAGAATTTTTACTGTTCGAGATAGAATTATAGATATCTCAAAGAGTATGAAGCCATAACTTCCGTCGAACCAATCAATTGTCTACATTTAGCTCTTCATAAAAGTTTTTTTATGCCATCAAATGGGTTTAAAAGTGTGTGATAACTTTTATGCGAGCAGCATGCTATTTGCGGATAACCAGATAGTATTGGCGCAGGATATGGAGGATGCGGATTATATGCTGAGAAAACTAAGCAAAGAATACTAGGCCTGGGGCCTCGATATCAATCTCAGCAAAACTGAACATCTCACTGAAACCCAGGACAAGGTGGAGCTCGGCCCTGATCAGCTAAAGATAACACGCAGCTTTAGCTGAGTAGCGAAGTATCTGGGATCCATTGTCGAAAATGGAGGTGGTTCGAGATTAGAGGTGGACAGAAGAATAAGGGAAGGGAAAAGAGTAATAGGACTGCTCAATACGGTACTCTGGAGTAAAAATATTTCAATGAGCACTAAGCTTCTTATATACAGCACCGTTTTTGAAAGTATAGTTCTGTACGGTGCAAAAACTTGGACCCTTAATAAGCATGAAAGAAGAAGACTGTTAGCCACCGAAATTGACTACTGATCGGCAGGGAAATCCAGAAAAGATAGAGTAAGGAACTTGGATATCAGAAATAAGCTACAGCTAAATTACAATATCCTTCAGGCAATAGAATTAAAACAACTGAAATGGTTTGGACACTTACTGAGGATGGATGATGACCGAATACCGAAGGCAGCGTTTGATTGGGAAATAGAAGGAAGGAGGAAAAGAGGGAGACCCAGAACAAGGTGGGAGGAAGGAGTTAAAGAGGCTATGACCGGATACGGTCTAACAGAATCGGATGCTAATGACAGAGACAAATGGAGAAACCAGCTTGAGTCGAAAGGACCTACATATCGTAGAGTACCTAAAAAAGAAAAGAAGTTTTTTTATAGACCAGATTGTTCTCAGCGACCTAGCTACACTAGCTAATCGTAGTTCGCTCTTCAAGCGACTCACAATCTAACGCTATCAATATCAACACTCTTCGTTCGGTCACTCTGTCTTCTAATTTATTCATTTTTCACGCAAAAACGTAAATATAATTCGTATAGTTTAAAGTACAAGTATGAGTTTTGTGTTTTGATCATTTTCAGTCACCATTCACCTGCTACGAATCACCATTTTCCTCTCGTCACCAATGTCATTAATAAAGATTCCACAATCATAACTTTTCTTTCATTCGAATTGTTATAACTGTTACAAAATAAGCTTTATTTTAAGAAGAATTGGCAATTTTTTTTTTTTTGCATGAATTTCTCATCCAAGAAGAAGTAAATATAAAACAAAGTGATTTTTAGTGTATGATTGTGCAAGTTTTGATTTCTAATCAAGCTTTTTCTATTTCAACATTTGAAGTGCGGCATGGTCAGTGTACCTCTCAATTTTCTTGATTTAATAATTCCAGTTGATCCTGCAAACAGACTAGATAGCTGATCCTGATGACAAAAATAATAATAACAATATCGAAATTGAACTAAACACAAATTCTATTACGATTTTCTTACAGAAACCCTTGCAGAAAATTTCTACTTTCAATTTGATTAATTTTCTTCATATTTTTCCTATCCATTATAATATTATAGGTGGTGTTGTACTATCTAGTATATTGGAATGATTAATCGTTATTAGTATTTAATTTAAGGTACGTCAACATCTATGGTCATTGACGCCAGCAGCCTACTCAGGCACTGCCAGCCTTCGGACAGTGTTCTCTCGTTACAGACAACACTGCCCATCACTGGATAGTGAGCTGTACAGACTCCCATGGAAGAGAAAATCCAACGAGAATAACTTCATCACTTTAAATTCACCGTTCCACTCTTCCACAATGCTGCAGCATTCCATCAGTCAATCATCTTAGCTGGGAAGTAATGGCCATTCTCATTAAAGCCACATATCTATCTCTGTTCGGCCCATGCAGCCAAGCTTCGTCGGAAGACTGAAACTGGTCTGTCTGGAACCATCAGAGTAACAGAAAATGATCCCATACTTTGAGGGTGTCCCCTTCCCCATACTGCTAAAACTGTTCTTGTAACCTCTCTCGAATTATTCTCAATTCTTATACATCTCATCAGTTTTGGAAAAAGATATTGGTTCGCTTGTCTTGCCTTACCCTTGATCTTAGCATGAGTTCCTCTAAAAGTTCTCACCCACTCTCCTTTACATTTCATCCTAGGATGACCTTACCTTGCATTGCTTCTCTATTGTAGAGGTTCCAATGGCACTAGTACATCTAACATCGATGTTGGGGGCAAAGGTCCTCTAAAGTAGCATTTCCTGTTTCAATTTCGAAAATTTAACATAAATGAAATTTTATAAGAATAAGTAAGTGTGATGGATGCCAGAAATATAAAAAATATTTAATTTGAAATAATCAAAAATATCAAGAAAAATGTAACATTCCCTTGCAAAAGGACTATTCAGGTAGAAGAGTCTTTTAGAGTTCATGAACCTTGTTAGCATTGTCTACCCCTTCTTCTCACAGGGGAAGATTGAACGAACAATCAGAAGACATTCCTTCAAGACAGTCTGAAACAGGCACCGAAGCAGAACATTTCAGGAATCAGTGCCAGATATAAGTTAAAACATAAGAGTTTATTCCAACTAATTTCAGTATACTTATAAGCATATTATTGTGATATTGTAAAGATTAAATTCTTTTAAAGAATAATATAATAATTTTAAAAAACAGCGGTGCTCTCTTGATTATTTCTAACACTTCTCTCTTAAACAAATATACATACAAGCCCTTTTACTAAACCGCTCGTGCTACACCAACTACTACTACAAACTTACAACAACAACACACCAAATACATTTCATAAGAAATTGATATTTTTTCAAAAGCATTCTCCTATTTAACAAATTTTAGAATTTAAATGTAGTATTACTTCCCTGATTTATTCCTTTGTCAAATATGCCCAAAAGTACTAGAAAATAAGTAATTCATGTGTTAATTTATTTATAGAATTTCCTTTAAATATGTATCTGTTATGGGTGTTGTAAGTGAAACGAACCAATCTCCTGTAATCCTTAACGGTACCTTTAATTCTAAGACCGGCTTATGCAAATATCAAACCATGTCCGGAACAGCTGGCAACCGGTAGAGAGGAATTATTCTGTAATTTAAAAAACAGTGATAAGTATCCCTTTAATATAAACATTTTAATTAATTCTTTGACATTTATTGAATTATTAGTGATTATTATTTTTCAAAGTTTTTAGATTGGATTTTAACTTTCCTGTACTCCTACTAAGAGGAAGTATTGCGATCGGGCCAGCTTTTCGAAATTGAGTTTTCAAACCTCAATAACATTTGAAATCTAACCGTTATAGATTTCACAGAACTTTCCTAAAATCAACATTTCCAGCAAAATGTTACAAATAAGTTTTATTATAATTAAGGGTTATAATTTAATATTTTATTTTTATTTGCTTGTGGGGATATTGCCCCATACAAATACAGTTGAGTTTACAATACATAAAATAAACAAATACATATAATTATAACACAACAACGAAACTATAATCCGATTCTCTTCTATTAAGAGGAGAGAATCGAAAATCGAAGAGTTAAAAATAACATTGTCTTACTCTTTATATTAAATAAAAGTAAAAACTTATTCAAATAATAACGTTAATTAATAATCAGTTTTATTTTGTTTTAAAGAAAAGTACTCCAATGAAAAAGAGAAAACGAAGTAGATGGATAAGAAATAACTGAATTGAAAGAAAGAAATAAAATTTAAATAAAAGTAACTAACAAAAAGAGGGAAAAAAACAACAACATGTAATGGGATCCGAATCATTAAAGATTCATAGGATCCGAAGAGCGAAGAGCGAAGAAGCAGACATAAAATAAATAAAACGTGAGTTACTCCCCACCTAGGCCAGACTAGGGAGGGAAGGTTCAATTCATATAAATACAGCGATAGCAGAACAGTTCAGCAAAGTTTTAGGACAGTTTTTACAACAGTACATCCAGTCAGCAACCTATCTACTCAGCTTTCTATTTACTCAGCCAGTCTGTTCTCTTTATTATTCTCTAGCTACATTACTTCTATTTTAATGTAAAGTCCTTACAGTTTGTGTGTTCTAATTATTATACAGTGTTTAGCATATCGTCTAGTTTATTTCTAATCTCTTCCCTAAATTCATTCTCTCTTCTTCTCACGTCCATTATAAAACAAAAAACAGATCTCTAAATTAAAACAATTATAAAAATAACCTTTAGTTATATACAAGAAGTGAAATCGCACTTCCGGATGATAAATATTGACCTAAGTCTTAGTGTTAGTTGCAAAAATGGAACCAAAAACAATATCAAGTTAAAACCTGCTGTGTTTTATTCCATTTTTGAAATATTTTTTGTCCGCACATACATACAAACCCTAGACATTTAGCTAATGATTTTGCACCTTAGGAGACCATAAAATTAATATATATGATGAAAATTCAAGTTAGACAATTCGGAACAATTGCTATAATTTCCTGTTATAGCAGTAACAGAAAGTTATAAGAGACTTTTATAGAAATGTAATCTTAAATAGTGTTTATATTACAGTAATAATAATATGTCTATCAATCTAGTTTTATTATTTTGACCAGAAGACATTCCAGTTAAAAAATAAAAATAGACAGAACGATGGTCGACCAAAGGAAAATTTATTTTCTCCTTGGATAAACATTTGTCAGAACATTCTATGTGGTACTCTCTTACTGGGTTGCTGACTGGTCAGTAGATTAGGCCAAAGCCTCAATCCCTTGTCAAATATAATTCTCCATTGGTAGATCTTCGAGATTTCTTTCACTATCCCTTAGACGTCACGTTCTTTACAAGGCGTAAAACATCAAAATAGACAAACAAAAATATATACAAGTATTAAATTGAAATTAGATTGCATTTTTGGTTTGAATATATTTATAGACACAGAGTTACACATCTTCCCAAAATCTTACTTCTTTTTTTTTCAAATTTTCTTGTAAAATATTGTCACTTTCTCTTATTGCTGTAAGAGGAAGTAATGCAATAGTATCTTATTTTCGCAATTGAATGTTCTTCAAGAAATACATTCGTTGAGGTTCCCTCAATACGAAAAAAAGTTTTTCAGTTAATTTGTATGTGTGCGGGTGTGTTTATTGTTCTTGTTCCCAGTAGTACCCCTATTGAGAAGGATTTCGTATAAGCATTGTCCATTTTATATATTTTTTACATGCATTAAATACAAACTTATATATATTTGTATCCCAGAAATATAACATTATAGAAAGTTCAAAATTGATATTCCGTTTATGTTCTATCTGACAAAAGTCTTCGGCCAAAAATCCATCTACCGGAAATGCGAAAAAGTTCTCTTTTTTTCAGTATTTCCCGGTTTATCCATCATCAATTATCATATCATTTTTTTATTCAAAACATAGTACCAGGAGAATTAATTATTGGAGCGATTTTTGGGGGGTTTGTAAAGATAAAGCTTTCTTGTGATGTACGTATTATTTAATTGCAATACATGGTATTTATCGACTATATCATATTTAGGAACATTAAAAAGCATAGCTATAATTTCAAATTTGAAGAAAATTGTTAACCATAAGTGTAATTTTACTGAATAGGTTAGAATTTTCTCGAAAGCAATTTTCTAAAGGGGAACCTGTAGTTCAAGTTTTTTTTTTTATCATTTTATACAGCCTCTATCTTCTGTATTTAAAAAATAATCACTCCAAGTGCAACCTGTTGATTGCCTGCATCCACCATCAATATTTTTATATATCAGGACAACTAAATTTGAGCAAAAATTTCCAAATTTGAGAAAAAAAAATTCAATTTTATAATTGTATTAGACTGGAGGACCGATTGGGTGAGAGCGATTTGTATATAGAAGAAGAAGAAGAGAATATAAAATCAATAAGAGAATATAAAATCGGGAAAGCGCCGTGCCCGGGGAGAATCCCAGTGGAGTTACTGAAGGCAGGAGGACCAATGCTGATTAAAACATTGACAAATTTGATAAATCAAATATGGCAAGAAGGCAAGTTACCGGAGGAGCTTGGATTGGGGTATAATCTTCCATTTATAAAAAAGGCAAAAAGAATAGGATTGGAAGGAAAGGACACCCAAATAATTATACGGGTATTTGTGTCCAAAGTTCCATAACAAAAGTGATAGGACGGATCTTAAGAGATAGGTTGGAATCCGGGTTTGTAACTTCGATAGAACAAAGTGGCTTTACTGCGGGAAGACCTTGCACAGATAATATCTTCGTCATGATACAGCTAATTGAAAAATTTAAGGCAAGGACTGGAGAGCTTCATTTAACGTTTATGAACTTTGAAAAGGCCTTGAAAAGAATGTGGAAAGTCCTAATTGATATGGGTTTCGATGAATCTTTGGTCAAGGCCATTCAGGTTATATACCAACAGGACACGTATAAAATTAAAATGGGAGATACGCTGTCGGAAGAGTTTAAAGGTTCAAAAGGCTTGAAACAGGGATGTTGCATCTCTCCAACATTCTTTAAGATCTACCTTAGCAGAGTGATGGAAAGTTGGAATAGGAAATGCGAAAGGATGGGAATTCCGGTAGGTGATGGACATCTGTGAACGCTATTCTTTGCGGATGACCAGGTGGTGATTGCACAAAACAGAGATGACCTCGAACACATGATCATCTAGTTAAAAGTTGAATATGAAGCTGGGTACTAGGTATAAACTTTGAAAAAACGGAATACTTGTCAGTTGGAAGTAATGAGGAAGGAGATTTGGAACTGGATAGGAAGAGAATAAGACAAGTGAATTCTTTCAAATACCTAGGGTCCATGTTAAACAATAAAGGGATACAGAAAAGGAAGTGCAATCGAGGGTAGAGCAAGCAAGGAAGGCTGTCAGAATGCTGCATCCAATCCTATGGAACGGAACGATATCCTTAGAAAATAAAAAAAGAATTTTCCATACGATAATTGAGGGCATTTTGTTGCACGCGGCGGATACCTGGACCATGACAAAGAAGTTGAAACAAAAGATAGAGGTTGTGGAGATGGACTTTTGGAGGAGGTGTCTTAGGTGGACTAGAATGGACAGAGTTCGGAATGATAGAGTAAGGGAGATGATAGGTGTCGGGAAGAGAATGGGAGAGAAAATAATAGAAAGGAAACTGACATGGTATGGACATTTCAGAAGGATTAACCCTGAGGAATGACCCAGCCGAATTAGAGAATGGATCCCGAGAGGACGCAGAAGAAGAGGCAAGCCGAGGATACAATGGAATAATGATATCGAGGAGGAAATGGCGGGACGAGGCCTGCGAGAGGACGACTGGAATGACAGGAAGAAGTGGAGAGACGTCCTTGGTTCTCAGCGGCACCCCCTTTAGGGGGATGAAGCCGGGTAAAGTAAGTAAGTAATGACTCTAGTAGGAGAAAGTTGTATGAATTTTTTCATACTAGGTCTTTGACATTTACTGCAGTGAATTCTATAGAAATCAAACAAATGTTTCGGTTGTAATTTAGTTTTATTCAGTTCAGTTTTCAATCTGGAACCTATTGTCTTCTCTAAATCCTAGATAAATGTCCTGTAAGTAGTGTATTTTCTAGGATGTACTATTTTTCGTATTCTCTCTATGTTCAATGTCAATAATTACTTGCCACTCAATGTTCACTTCAACCAAAGACCTCGACATTATCACAGATGTTAAGACTCAGTTGGAATCAACAAACCACCGATAAATGCCTACACTGTGTTTTACGGAAGGATTACAAAAATAAAATCCATTGCTACTCAGTTAGAAGTCAATGTTTCTTCATACATTAAAGTGTTCAGGATATTGGGTATGAGAAGGAGAGAAATTGGATTTATGAGATAATAAACTTGAAATAATGCTGAACACTGTATAATAAGGAAAGTAATGCAAACTGCCTGGACTTTACACGAATATATAAAATGATAGTGAGAGATTTAGTAGTGAGTGAAGAGAAAGGTTGTTGACGTGTTTTGACTGCTGTATGAACTCTTGCAAGACTGTTGAACCACTCCTAAGTATGGCTAACGTAGCTGTTAAACAGATTTTCCCACTCTAGTCTGGTGAGACTCTAAATTTTTTGTATTTCTCTCTCTGCTTTAAATGCCTTTCTTTGGATCCTATTACATTCAGTGTATAAGTTGATGTGCATGTGTGTTGATGATGAGCTAAGTTTGCTTGATAGATATTGTGCAACATTCACACGTCTTTCACTTACTGCAGTTAATACAAAATTACAAAATTGACATATTTTCTTAAAACTTGCAACATATTTAGTCAATGGTCCTAACATAAATAAAAATACAGAGGCGGTGGGATATATATTGATTGGCGCAGAGGGTAGATAGAAATTCGCCGTGTTTACACTGTAATAATATCTACATTTCTATACATTCGTACTATCCACATACATAAATACATTTCACTTTGACTTGAAATATTTTCCTTGGTAAAATTTATATTGGGGGGAGGGGAATTAACAGAAATACTCTTAATAACTAGGTACGCTCCGTATTTAATCTTCTCCTAATCATAGAAATCATATTTCAGTCTATGCTTTCCTTATTAATTAAAATGATAGATATACCAGCTTTTCGTTTACCTAGAATCTGCTATAATGCCCTTTATAATCTAGGCAAAATAAATCCCCAGGGAAGACATTAATTGGGTGTCCAATTTGAAAAATATATTTATTTCTGTTGGTTCATTAAATGTTTTTTTATTCCTAGGATGTTTTATTTTTGAAAAACAGAATTTTACAAATTAATTAATAATTAAAAAATAAAAATGTATCTATCTGCGATGGTATTGAATGTATATTTTTCAATTTTCCACTTTATTTTTGTTTTCTCTTGCTCCTAGTAAGAGGAAGTTTTCACCGGAAATATCCGTTTTGAGATCCCTTGAGTCCAAAAAAGTGATTTTTAGCAAATGGTCTGTGTGTGTGTGTGTGTGTATGTGTGTGTGTGTGTATGTGAACAGCGTAGGTCAACAACGAAAAACCGTAGAAAGTTGAAACTTGATATTCCTGAGGAATAGCCCGGCCGAATTAGAGAATGGATCCCGAGAGGACGCAGAAGAAGAGGCAGGCCGAGGATACAATGGAATGATGATGCCGAGGAGGAAATGTCGGGACGAGCCCTGCGAGAGGACGACTGGAAAGACAGGAAGAAGTGGAGAGACGCTCCGACGACTTCATCCCTCGAAACTTGATTTTCTCAAAAATGACTCTGACGATTTTCTTGAAACTTCCTACATAATCTAAACATACAATGATCTACAACTCTTTTTGTTGTGGTGGTTGGTTCCGCAGAGCTGGAAAGCATCAGAGACATTTTCCGTGGTAGCCTGCTTCATTTTGTGGTCATCGACCGGTTTCGGGCGTTCGCCCATCTTCTGGATGCGTTTTTTAGACAGTGTGACAACACAGACTCGCACAGAGCTAACTTAGTTTCACACTAACTCTGAAGCTAAGTTACTCTAAACGAGTCTGTGTTGTCAAACTGTCTATAAAACGCATCCTGAAGATGGGCGAACGCCCGAAACCGGTCGATGACCACAAAATGAAGCAGGCTACCACGGAAAATGTCTCTGATCTACAACTTTTTTTCGAAACATTTCTTTGGAAAAATTCATTTAAGGGCAGTTTTAGGGGAGGAGTTGGGGTTGTGTTTTTGTCCTAAAGTGCTATTATAGTTGATTATACACTTCTATCATCCAAACAAAATTAATTAGAAATAAATAGATGGCCAAAATTTCGAGTTTCAAGAAAATTAGTAAACCGGAAGTGCGCTTTTACTGAATAGTTTTTTCAGTTTTATTATTTTCAATATAATTTTTTCAATTATTATTTTGAGAACTGGAGTAAGAGTGTGTGTGTAAGTGTGTAAGTTGTGTAAGTTGTGTGAGTGTTTCACACCAGATTTTTTAGGTATCCTTCACTTGAACTAATAATTAGAACACATTTTTCTTACTCGTATCTGGTTTCAAATAAATTAAAGAATGAAAAACTTTATACATTTGTTAATTATTAAGAAATTAATAATATAGTGCAAAAAAATTGTATTTAAAATCTGAAATCTGAAATTCCGAAGTGTTCCGTTGTCAGAATTGTAAATATTGTAAATAGTCAAAAATTAAAATTTTCATTCCATTTGAATTTGGACTTAGCATTTGCTGCGGATATTTACTTAGTTGATCTGTAGTTATTTCTCTTTATTCTACCATCAATTTTGGTTATTAGTACTTTTAGTTAATCATTTTGTACTTTTTCTGAATTTATTCTTCCAATGCTTTACTAATCTAGTTTACATATTATTATGTATTCTATGCCATTGATTACTTTTTTCCCTCTCAAGTGTACCAACTCTTAGCTAAAGGTGCAATACGTAAGGTTGTAAATAAATAAATAAACGTCCCCCCACATATACGTACATATAAAATCGTGAATTTTTTTTTTTTTTTAATATAACTTGTTATTTGAAGAGACGGAGGACTGTCGTCAGAACCGACGACTATGAATTTAATTTTGTTTTTATTTAGATCAAATTCCCTTGCTTTTGTGGTTGGTTCCAGGGGTTTAAAAGAATCTTTTAAGCCCGCCTCTGTTCTGCTTATAATATCATCTACAAGTGCTAGAAGTTTTGCTTCTTTGTTAAACATGTGCCCGCTTGTTTGTATTCGGGAATCACTTATAACTTTTCCCAGAGCAAAGTTGAAGAGCTGGCGTCCCTCCTTGTCTATCCCACTATTCCCAAGTAAAAGTATAGCATCTTAAATTGAAATATCCGTTAACTATATCAATATATAAAATACTCAAGTACTATTACGAAGTCAAAATAAATAATAAAGAAGAAGTACCATATAAAATGGAATAGAGTTGAAGTGGGAAGATATAAAGTAGAAACATTGACCGTCCCCAGGGTACGTGGGCCTATATAGAAAATTAGAGGTAATGGGTAAGTACCCAGTGAGTGAGTTAGGTATATGCAGACAGCATTCAGATTATATTTACTATGTGACTCTCAGGGAGTAATATGTTTTCATTTGTTTCCACCCCCAGAAGGGGTTAACTTTTTTTTTTCCATAACAGTCAGTCCCTACAATATAACTACCCATTTCTCCTTCTTCCTGGCTTCCGTACTCAGCGATATTATACTTTTTAAAGTTTCTTTTTTTAAATTAATAATATTAGGTATTTAAAATGCTTTTCTCTATTTTTTTTTATTTTTTTTTTAAATAAACCATATCTGTACAAAATTATAATTTTTTCCTTAATTTTTATACTAAAGTTTGTTTACTCATCTTGCATTCGTTGTTAAGTAAGGTTTAGTACTTTTTATTTGTTTGTCAGTTTGTAATACATTCTTCAAATACTAATTCTAATTCTCGATTCCAGCAAGCCTCAGGAGGGTTATACACTGAGACCAAAAACAGGCCCATTGTGCCCTGCGTATTCATCTAACCCCACATCGCTGATAAATGCCAAAATTGAGGCTACAAATATTTTCAACCATTGGTTCGGTGCCACCGTTTCCGCCCCAAGCCTTAGCAATCGTCAAATGAGCAAAATGCACATATTTACAAAAAACGTGAAATGGTGTTTCACCTTTCGTTGAAAGGTGTACCGAGCTAATCCGAAGAGTGACATCTCGATAAACCTAGGCAAGCTAGCAACATTCTTTTAGGTAGAGCTAGTCGCAATAATTATCTGCGTCACTGAGATAATAAGACGAGAGTGTACATAAATCCAAAGTCGTCATCTTCTCAGACAGTCAGGCCGCTCACTTTACGAACCATCAGTTCGACCAAGTCAATTCAAGACTGGTGTGGAACTGCTTGGCCATCCTCATAAAAATTTGTAGCCAAAATAACATATTTCTAGTTTGGGTACCTGGGCATTCAGAGTACGTATATGGGAAACAAGGCGGCCGATCTTTTCCCGAGGTGGCTCCATGGAATACTTATTGGACTTGAATCATCATGAGTGTAGCCATCAAAGCATGGATACATAATATATCACAAGATTAGTGGCTCTGAAAACCTCAGGTCAGATGAAAGTGAAAAAGTTCATTAATGATTATTCGCCCAGGTTTACTGCACAACTACTCCAACAAGGTCATGCGGCCTTCACTGTAGGTCTTTTCAAAGGCCAATGTAGACTCAAGAAGTAATATGCATGGCAGTGGCCTATTTAGGTTCTTTCGGGAAGAAGAGGATACAGCACTGCACGTATTATGTTAGGCAGTGCTGTCTTACGGTTCTCCACCAACTGTGTATTAAGGGATCTTAACGTTGATTACAAATTCCAGGTTTAAAGAAAACTGCGAAATTTACAGCAACAGTATGTGTGTGTTTCGCATCAAAAATTTTTTGACAAGAAAATAAATCTCCCTAAACTTCAAGTCCTTATTGTCAGACACTTTTTTTTAATTCAATAAAAATTGCCCGTCTTAAACCACAACTAGTTAAATTATCCAAAAGAAGATCGATTATTTTCTATTTTCACTTCTATTCTATTGAAATTATCATCAGACTTACATTGGGTTTGGTAGTTTTGTATCTATCAAATTCTCGTTTCTCTTTTCTTACAGACTTCTTGGTAACGAGATAAATAATTCAATAGCAGAGAGAATCCTTCCACCTTTTACCCATTGGTCATATTGGATGGATAGCGATTTGTCTTGGTTATATTTCTTCTACAAAAGATTTATATTACTCAAAAGGATATTATTACATTACTTGAAGGGAGAAAAAAAGAAAACTTACAAAACGGTATCGTAAAGATAACAATGTAAAAAGAAATAACTTTTTTGTATGTATGTTTTATGCGCTTGAATGTATTCTGTAGTATCTATGTTCTTTTTACATTTTCCAAAGAGAAATTTGTCCCAAACAAATTGTACAAATAGCTGAACTTAATTATAAGAACGTTTTGATTTAATTGGCCCATGAGATGGTGGAACCACACATTTTATTAATGAAGTATTCTGGAGAGAAACCTGATGACTTAACTTCCGGGAATCCTCCAAAAATCAATTTTTCCGGGAAAAATGTTTGAAATAATCGAACAGTGAGTAAAGCTCGAGTTCAAAGATTGATCACACGAGCGCAGCGATGTCGCAACTGACCAAAGAGTGTAAAAATACTTCACTCACGTGTTGAATAAATTGGCTCTTAAATGATAATGAATATAAAAAAAAATATGAAAAGTTTCAAATACTGAGAATGTATCAAAGATATTTTCCGTGAACCCTGCTTCTATTCATGGTCAACGACCGGTTTCAGGCGTTCGCACTTCATCAGGATGTTTTGTGAAAACAGTGTAATAACATAGACTTGCACACATGATGGGTGCAATAGGATCCAAAGAGAGGATCCATAGCAGAGAAAGAGAGACATAAATGACAGGACCACTCTTTCGGACTAGAGTGGGAGAAACTACATAAATACAGCGACGGGAGATTGATATACATCAGAGTTCACTCGCCAGTCACAACGTCTCATTTACCTCACCCTTTACCACTCCTCCATACTCTACCATTTTAGTGTAAAGTCCAAGCAGTCAGTGTCACTTCTTACATTATACAGTGTTCAGCTATATCTAGTTTGTTCATTCAAACCAAACCATTTTCCTCCTTCATCATACCTATTATAATGGGCTAATGCCCGAAATCGATCGATGACCACGATAAGAAGCAGGCATCACGGAAAATATCTCTGATACTTTCCAGCTCTGCGGACCTAACCACAACTGAGAATATGCTTTAATTCAAGTCAAATACTCCCTCTCTTTTTAACCTGCTCTCTTCCGTTGTTATTCGGGATGGTTTTC
Organism: Triatoma infestans; assembly: GCA_011037195.1. Classification (NCBI taxonomy): domain Eukaryota; kingdom Metazoa; phylum Arthropoda; class Insecta; order Hemiptera; family Reduviidae; genus Triatoma; species Triatoma infestans. The sequence goes on from JAAEAF010009480.1 coordinate 37,843, forward strand.
AAATATTTTCATGTTTTCGTCTACTGCCGCGAGATGTCGGGCTAGTTAGAGTTGAATAATATTACTTTTCTACTCTAGTGAGGAAAAGTAATGGCTGCTTTTACTTTTTGCCACTTACAATTAAAAAAGTATAATTTTACTCACTACTTTTGATTTAATAATCGTCAGGTTATTAAACGTTTGCAGAAAAAAATAAATGTACATACACGTTGTGACAATTTTAACATGCACCCAAATTGTCTTGGAATAAAAAATTCCTAATGAAGTCTAATTAAGTTTTTCTAGGATTCCAAATATGTGATCAATCATTTTTTTTTAAGCTTCAGAAATAAGAAATATTGAAACCAACTTTCCTATTTCAGATTGGACCACATATTATTTTGCTAGGTAGTTCTTAAAGTAGACTTTTTCCATTAAAAATGGTTATTGTAACGAGAAACATCCGCTGAGATATTAAATATTGAAATTAGAGAAACTTTTGTGTACTTTCCTTGACTTATTCGTTGTTTTGATTTGAAGGGATGCTGTAAATTGGTAGATCTCAATCCGACACCGAGATTGGGATAATAGATCTCTCTGGAATCGCGCATACTTTCAATTCAGCTAATTATCATTTTCAAATTTTCTTCCAATAAGTTCACATATAGTTTCAGAAACTAAAAATTCTGGTGTGAAACACTCAAACGTACAACTTTCTCTTACTCCAGTTTTCAAAACTGTAATTGACACCAAACTTTATAGTTTGTGTAGCAAATTTAATGAAATTCGTCGGTCTTTTTATGGAGAAATCACAAAACCGGAAAACTCTTCTGTAAAAACGAACTTCCGGTTTTCTGATTTTCTTCAAACTCTGAATTTCAGCAACATATTTAACTCTAATTAATATTATTTAGATGATAGAATTGGGTCATAAACTGAAATAGCACTTTAGAGAAAATCTTAATCCCACCCCTGCCCCAAAAGCGCCCTTATATGAATTTTCCCAGAGAAATGTTTCAAATAAAAGTTGTAGATTTTTGTATGACTAGTTGATATACTAAGTTTGAAGAAAATCGTTGAAGCCAATTTTGAGAATATTGCAAAAAAAAGTGAAAAAAAAAATAGTAAAGTGGTACTTCCGGTTGAGGATTTTTGAGAGATAACCTACTCTCGGATCCCTTGACGATACCTAAACGAAATACCAAGTTTGAACTTTCTAAGATTTTTCGTTTTTGAGCTATGCTGTTCACATCAGATATTTCCGGTGAAAACTCGATATCGAAAATTTGACACGATTACAATACTTCCTCTTATTAGGAGTAAGTGAAAGTAATTCACAGGTAATTATCAGTAATTACTTACTTCAAAGTAGAAGACGAAAAATGAATTTCATTTTAGTGAATTTTTCTAGTATCTGTGTTAACACAATTACGTCGCTATTTTTATTGTCTAGAATTAAATAATAAATTAAAAATACCAACAACAAAAAATAATCGAAAAATATTCAAAGAACAATTTTTAAATTGTATAAAACAAAACAAAACAAAAAAATGACAAAATATGAACTTTAAACTATAGATATTACAAACTGTACTTTGTAGTAAATTTAGTGACACATGTCAGACGACAATGTCAAGTGCACTAATCCAGTTCAACTAGTTTATAAAATATGCAAACAAGCAGTATCATAATTCTGCTTAGAATGTTCAATGCAAAAAAAAAAATATATATTTTTTTTTTTAATACATATATTATTTTCTCATTTTCAATGGTTTCTAAGTAAATGTATTTGGTATTGCCTGTGTTTTGTGGTGTCTGTGGTGTAGGTATTAAAAAAATGAAATAGCCTAGAAACCTCTCTAAATCGTTATTTCATTTAGGTATCACCAGGAAACCCCTAATAAGGTGAGGTCAAAAATTTGTCAACCGGAAATTTGACATTACTTTTATATAATATTATCATTTTTTCGCTAGATACTTCAAAAAGCCTCTAGTGATTTCTATTCACTTGGCAATCTAAACTATACATTCATCACCAGCTAACATTTTTATTCAATGTCAGTATTGTGTATGATTCCAGCATCCATTTAATATTTAGAATAAACTAAGTGATATGTATTTGGGTGTGTTGAGTTGTTATAGTTTGTATTGGTAGTTTATGGCGTGAGCGGTTTATTAAAGGGGCTTGTGTTTGTAAGTTTTAAGAGAGAGAAGTAATAAGAATAATTAAGAAAACACTGGTGATTAAATTAAATATATTCCTTAATAAAGATATTTAAATGCTATTCAATAACACAGCAATATTAATTAATTTACTGAGTTTAGTTGGAATAAACTATTATGTTATAACTTCAAACTGGCACAGTCCTGATGTGTTCTGGTTCGGTATCTTCAACAAACTCTCTTGAAGGAATGTCTTCTAATTGTTATTTCAAATCTTCCCCTGTGAGAAGAAGGGATACACAATGCTATGAAGTTCATGAACTCTAAAAGACAATAGTGGACTTCTACCTGAAATGTCCTTTTGCAAGGGAATGTCACATATTTTCATAATTTTGATTTTTTTTTTATTAAATATTTTTTTATATTTCTTTCATCCATCACATAAAGAATTAGTAACAATATCAACATTGAAAAAGATTTGCCACTTGAAAGAATCGCATAAAAAAGAAAAACATGTGAGTGTTTCAAACCAGATTCTTTTAGCACGAGTACATATGTTTGTGCCCCCCCCCCTTTTTTTAATGTAACGAACCATTTTCCTATTGGATTGTTTGTTAACATTTCTCTAGCTCATATTTACTAAAAAACCTTCCGGATACATAAACTCGTATACTCTTTTCATACAATAATACACCCGTCATCGAAGAATTCTCCAAAAATATTATTTGTTTGATAAATGATTAAATGTTAATAAATGATTGAATATATGATTAATTCTGCGCACCAATGGCCATAGATGTTGACGCGCCTTAAATTAAAAAAAAATATATAGCGTGTGAGATTGAAAGGCGGCGATATCCCGGGTTCAAACCCGGGCAGCCCTTAGATATCCTCATACAGTCCGATGATGGGTAGTATCCTAATAACAAGTCTTATTAGTAATTACCAAATGTGAATCATAGTGTGTTGAATAGTAACTCAGACAGAACGAATTTCTAATTGAAATGGTAAAAAATATATAAATACACGTGACATTAAACATATATATCTAATATCTAGAAAGGAAAACAAAGGGATAAGAAGAAGAAGGGCAAAAAATAAAATAAAGAAGAGAAAAGCACAGGAAGGTTGAGAACACTCACACACGGGCCAATGTTAGGGCAAGAAAGATTGTATAAGGTACTTGAAGAGCGGATATAATTTAGGTTAACCTTCTTCTATGTGTTCCCTTTTCAACCCATGACCTGGTCCTGCTCGTTAGGCCACGTGACCTCTTTGGAGAGAGAGATTTAGGGAAGGCACGTTCCTGTTAAGTCGTACTTTTTCCCTTTACCTGTACTTCTTTTTCCAAGGAAAGGACAAAGTATAGTAAGGCAAGCTGGTTCCTCGGGCCCACACTGTTATCGCCCCCTAAGGAGTTCCGGCCACTACTTTCTTATTTACTTTCTTCACTTCTTTTTTACACATAATTACAGCTTTATATTATGAAAAAATACACATTAGCACGAAGATAAAATATCACTTTTGCAAATATACGAAGGAAAATTTATGTATGATAATATATTTCTAAGTTGATCTCTTAAGTATAATGCTGCCTTACATTGTTTCACAGTTTTCAAAAAACTAAACCACATAAAACTGTCTAGTCGCCTACCAATAAACAAACATCCTTGTTTTATGCTAAAGAAGTAACAAGTTCTTAATGAACTGCCTGCTTAGGAAGGAACCAGATTAATCTGGCCTTTTCACGGTAAATTCAGAGTAGATTCAAAAACCACCTACACAAGGTGAGAATACTTAGCTCAGGACCTTTGTGCAAACTATGTTAGGAGGAGAAGGAAACAGCCTCGCACTTGTTGTTTTATTGTGTTGCAATCGCTAGATTGCGCTATGAGATCTTTGGCATAGTGATATAACAGAAGATAATAGGACAAAAAGAGCTAGTTGGAGAGAGGAGGTTTCTCATACTACACCTTCACGGGTAGGCTTAATAACCTTCTACTGGCTGCAGTGCCTGGGATCGGGATCCATCTAATCTAATGAACTGCCTAATAGGGCGTCAATCCAAGCTCCTATGCTTGGATACGACTGTCGCTAACTCCGCAAAAGGGCTGTGTCCCAAAGAGAGGAGATGCAGCGCCTTCTTTTGCCAGGGTGCCGGCCACCTTACGCCGACATATCATGCCACCCAAAATAGAGTAACTTTATTTCTTCTGCCTAGGTCGTTAAGCTTACCTAGGCATTCCCATACTATTTATTATTATTATTATTTATTGCTTTTGGGATACATAGATCCATAGGAAGGAGTGGGTTTAACAAAATTACATATTGAGCAATTAATCTTCTCAACTCAGTATAGAGCAGGCGACAGAACAAAAAATATAAGAAAAAAAAAACACAATTGTAAATAGTAAATAGAGGGCCTACTTAAAAATTAATAAATAAAACTGAATATGAAATGAACAAAATAAACAAACTAAACATTATAAACATTATGAGGTTAAACTTGACCTACAAATATTATCAATATTCTTGTTTATTATTATTATTCTAAATATTATAATATAATAATTATGACATTAATACTATTTAACATAAATCATCCAATTAAATTTCTAAAAGCCAGACTTTTATTAACAAATAAGTGAATGTTATTTAATTTATTTTTATTAATATTGGAGAGCAGATTCTCTATTTTACCAGAATTATTGTGGCTGTCAAGAAGTATTGGTTTAAATATTTATTTCTATATGGCAAGGGAAGAAGGAAGTCAATTAAAAAATGTATTAAACTATCCATTTCCCCAGAATTACATAAAGTACAGTATTTTTCACAATCAAACAGAATTTTTTCACCATTTATTGTAATACGGGAAATTCTTTTATAAGCCATTCTTAACTGTGTAATTAATTTGCTTTTGTTTATATGCACATAGTTATACAGATATTCTTCTTTAATTCCCAGGCTACCAATATGTACATTCCCATACTATTTTCGAACTGATAACATAAGAGCTCAGAGCTTTAATGGCAGCCTGACTATCGGATAGGATAACTATATCCTGATTCCGATATCCCCTGTCAAGGTTCAACTGAAGTTCTATGTTATAGAAGTAAATCCTACCTCCCCTACAATATACCTAGAAAACTGAAAGTAATCGCTTTCAAGATATATCAATTCCGGCAATAACTATCTATCTTGAAATAGAGAAATGTCTCAAACGTTCACGTTTTCTTATTTGCCGAAATTCTGAGAATATATTACTTTTTTTTAAAAAAACATCTAATGTAAAACACAAACACGACTTCCATTTTTTTTACACTTTATATTATAATTTTATAAAACTTAAAAATTTCACTCTAATAGAAATATAAAGTTGGCAGGATTGAGCATATCTTACACTAATAGTAGAGGCAAATAGAAGTTCACGTGATTGTAGTTTCAGAAGACAGTAGCCATAACAATGATCCAACACAGTTAGCATTTTGAAATTTAGAAAACGGAAAAAATGTTACAAATATGTGTTACGTTTATAGTTGTGCAGTTAGCATTCTATGTTTAAAGGAAATCATACAAGCCTTGGCTAGAAAATTCCATGAAACACAAAACCCAATTTTCTTTTAAATTTGGAATTCCAGCAATAGTACTACTATAATATAGTACTATACTAGGCAGTACTATACTTGTATAAAATGGTACTTTACACGAAAGCTGAACTTTTTTTCTGTTCCCCATAAGTCTCCAAAAATTGAAATTTCTGAAAAATTGCTTGATGAAAAAAGTGATTGGCATTTGTATGATGGACAAATTATAAGAAGTTTATAGAAAGTTTTTCGAGAAAAATCGCGTAAAACTGAAAAAGCATTTAGTAAAGTTCCACTTCCGCTTCATGGATTTTGATCCAAATTCTCGTGTCAAATACTTATATTGGATGAGTTAGGTGGAGAGAATTTAGGTATGGTTGATGAAATGAGATTGACTTGGTTACACTGGTTAACTAATATATTAATAAAGAGACACAGTCTGACTGGACTTTACAATAGAGAATGGTTAAGGTAGAGTGGTATGAGAATGACACAAAGTGACTAGCGAGATGATGAACTCTAGTGAACTATATTGAACTGTATCGAACTGAATCCCCATGGACTGTCCGTCGCTGTATATATACAGTTTCTCCCACTCCAGTCCGAGAGAGTGGTTGGGTTCGTTTCTCTTCTCTTTACTCTCTTTTGTTGCAGATCTCTCTTACGAGGATGTAACAAGAAAGTAAAGAGAAAGTAAAAAGAAAACTTTTCAGTGTAGAAGCGGTATCGATTATTTTATTATATGAAATTAAACGAATTTAAATATTAGAATTACATTATCAAAATAAGCAACAATTTCTTGTGACCAAAAACTGTGGTGATGTGGACATAGATGACTTACTCTCTTTGGTTGCTGTTACATGCTCGTTTGGTAGTAGCTAATCAGAATATCATGTTTGAAATTCCTAGTTCTGATTAATGTGATTTATACGACAAAAAAAGAATTCCCTCGGAACAGACATTCCTCACTATCTTCATTAACTCAAAATTGCATTAATATCATTAAAATGGCTAATTAATATATTAATTATCATTATCATTAAAAAAAAAATCCAATTAACTGTATCTTACATTTTCTATTTGATCATTTTTTTTTTTAAATCTAATTACATTTAAAGCTCATCTAAGGGAATAGCTAAATGATTAGCGTACTGGACTCCCACGCGGAGGATCCGGGTTCGAGTCCAGCTGTGCTAAACTTAGATTTTTTCTTTCTAGAAGCCTCTACAGCTTCTTGTTCGGTTTTAAAAAGTAACATATATACACACACACACAGATAGACCATAGGCTAAATACATTTTGTTCGCACGCAGCTGTAAAAACCCATTTTCTAGTGAAAACCCTATTTCAAAAATTTGCATTTTTGCAATATTCCTCTTTCCAGCATTAAGAGAAAGTAAAAATTAAGTGCAGATTAAGTTTTAACTTAATAAACTTAAAATCTGGTATGACTTAGAAATGGTTTGGTGTGATGAGTTGTATGTTTGTAGTCGTAGTTGGTGTAGCACGAGCGGTTTAGTAAGAGCGCGTGTAAGTATATATGTTTAAGAGAGAAGTATCAGAAATAAGAAATAGTCACCACTGCTAACAATAAATATATTCTAATAAAATAATAACTACAAGTTATTTGCAAAGATATTATAAACTTATTAATATATTGTGGAACTGTCACTGGCACTGAGCTTAAGAGAGCGATTCCTGAAGTGTTCTGCTTCGGTGTCTACCACAGACTGTTCTTCTTTGAAAGCAGAATGCAGACTGTTCTGAAGGAATGCCTTCTAATTGTTCGTTCAAATCTTCCCCTATGAGAAGAAGGGGTAGACAATGCTAACAAGATTCATGAACTCTAAGAGACAATGGTGGTTCTTCTACCTGAATAGTCCCTTTCGCCTGGGAATGTTACACTTTTTTCACAATTTTGATTATTTCAAATTAAATATATTTTTATATTCCTGGCATCCATCACAACTTAAACAATTTTCTTAGAAAGATCGGTTTATATTTAATTCTACTCGCGTGGAACGTATATACGACTTAAAATAGCAGCTTATAATAATTAGTTAATCTTTTTTTTTTTTTTCTAATCGATAATACCTAAATCGAAATAGCTTCACACAATAGACAGTTTTGCAATTGAAGTAATTTTGTTCTCAACCAAATTAAATCTTTTTTTTAATCGAATTAAACATTCCTTTCAATAATTAAATGAATCCTTTATTTAAAAAGTCTTTAACAACATTCGTTTATTTGGTTGAAAATGTTTAATTTAAACGTAAATGGTTTAATTGTCTCAAAAATGGTTCAAATGTGATTAATTTACAAAAATATCTGGTGTGAAACAGGTGCTAATACAATTAGGTATATATAACATGACAAATTTTCATTCAAATCAAATTTTTTTCATTTTCCTAAATATATATTGAAGGGGCAGATTGGACCAGTACCTACTCAGGTAGATACTAAATGTGATCACATTGTAGTCCAGAGGAATGTGCCAACATTGAACCAGTCACCATATAACATTTGAAATTTTCCCGCCACTAAATCTTTAAAACTACCTGAAATTTATTTTTCCGAAAAAATTATTTAAGTGATGCATTTCTATCTGTGCAGTTAACATTCCAAGTTTAAAGGAAATGGTTATAGGGGTTTACTTCCGGAAAATTCCAAAAAAAATTCAAACAAACTTATTCTATAAAGTTGTACTTTCCACTTAACTGATTTTCTCCAAATCTGATTTTATCAAAGCATCTACTGGAAATTGATATTATACAGACGGTAGAACCGTATGCTGCTTGAGAGGAAAGCTTGACGCCCTCCGCTGTTCCCCTCTGCCAGAACCCCCAAAAATCAAATTTTTCAGGTAAATGCTTCATATAAATTTGAGAGATATTCATGTTTATAATTAGTATATGAAGTTTAAAGAAGATAAAAGTTAGATGGTCGCGGATCCAGAGGTAGTTTAGTCTTCTGGAAGGGTTGCTTGGGATATTAAAGTATAAAAGTTTTTGGATAGGGATAAGGATGGTTGGACGTTGTATGCCGTTAAGTGGTATACAGATGGGTCTCCTGCCCTCGAAGGAACCGGGGCAGGGGTGTTTGGGCCTAGAACCAAACACTCGGAACACATGGGCATGTTTCCCAGCATCTTCCAGGCGTAAATTCACGCTATTGGAAGGTGCGTTCAGTTGAACCTTGACAGGGGATATCGGAATCATGAGGTAGTTATCCTATCCGATAGGCAGGCTGCCATTAAAGCACTGAGCTCTTATGTTATCAATTCAAAATTGGTATGGGAATGCCTAGGTAGGCTTAACGATCTAGGGAGAAGAAATAAAGTTACCCTATTTTGGGTGCCGTGACATGTCGCCGTGAGGTGGCCGACACCCTGGCAAAAGAAGGCGCTGCATCTCCTCTCTTTGGGCCACATTTCTTTTGCGGACTTGGCGACCAAGTATGCTTATAAGAAATCAAGAAGGAGGATGTGGCAAAAAGAGCTCGGCTCTGGAACACTATCCCG
>JAAEAF010009481.1:0-57741 GCA_011037195.1 Triatoma infestans
GTAACCCTTATACAATAAATCAAGTTTGATTTGATTTTCAATCATCAACAGGGATTCGCTGTACTGCTCAAAATTCGGAAACTTTTAAAATAACGATACAGCCTTGAAAAGTGCACATTTATAATTTTAAATAAATGTACAATATATAAAATTAGATTGATAAGTCAATTAAGATTGTCGAGTAGCAAAATTATTAAAATATCGAGTAAAAATGTTGGCTATCACTGTATTGACCACTCACTCTAATTGCACTTTATGTAATTTAAACGCTGAGGAGAGTCTCGAACATATTATGTTCCACTGTCCTATTTATAAACCTATAACTATTTGGCCAGAATTATACAAAATTCTGACTCTGATCTTTTATATAAAGTCTTAACCATAAATGGCAAGGAGCATATTATTTCATAATAGAGTCACTTAAATTGATATCGTTTGTTATCAATGAATGAGTTCATTTCTCTTTTGTCTACCTTTTCATCATTTCAGATTTTTTGCCTTTTAAATTTTTGTTTCTTTTTGTAACTGTAATTTCAAGTTAATTATTCTTTTTTTTATGATTAATGTGTAAAAAGTTTATATGTTTTATAAATTTTAGTAATAATCTATAGAACCCCTGTAATGTGTAATGACACTAAATACAGTAACTTTATCTATCTATTTATCTACGAGGGTGGTTTGAAAAGTTCTTGGAATGTACTAGAAAGAAGTGTCTTACCTCGGTGGAACTGCTTATTTTTCAACATAGTCTCCCTGTAGACTAATGCATTTGGTCCAGCGATGTTCCAATGCCTTTATCCCATCTCGAAAATGAGATTCCTCCAGGCCTGCAAAGTACCTCTTCAATTCGGCTGTCAGTTCTTCCGTTGTAGGAAATCTCCGTCCACCGAGGAAAATTTTCAGCTTGGGGAAGAGATGAAAGTCTGATGGTGCCAAATCAGGTGAATATGGTGGATGTGGCAACAATTCGTACCTTCAGTTCATGAAGTTTTGCCATGGCAATAACACTTGTGTGCGGACGGGCGTTGTCCTGATGAAAGATGACTTTCTTCTTTGCCAAACCAGGCCTTTTTTCGCGTATCTTTTCCTGTAGTTGGTCTAGGAGGTTTGCATAGTATTGCCCCGTAATTGTTTGGCCAGTAGGAAGATAATCTATCAGCAGAATGCCTTTTGCATCCCAGAAAACTGAGGCCATGACCTTTCCGGCCGAACGTTTACTGCCTTTGCTTTCTTTGGTGGTGGTGACTCAGCATGTTTCCACTGCTTTGACTGCTGTTTTGTCTCTGGGGTATAGTAGTGGACCCAAGTTTCATCTGTAGTCACAAACCGGCGCAAAAAAATCTTGTTGGTTGCGCTGAAAACGGGCCAGACTTTGTTTGGAAATTTCCAATCTGGTGCGTTTATGGTCCAATGTCAAGAGCCGCGGCACCCATCTTGCCGATAATTTTTTCATTCCTAATTCTTCGGTTAAAATGTGATATACCCGTTCAGATGACATCCCTATAGCTTCAGCAATCTCTCGCACTTTCAGTCGACGAGCCTCCATGACCATTTTATGAACTTTTGCGATAAATTCTGGGGTCGTAGCACTTTTTGGCTGTCCACTACGCGGATCATCATCTAAGCTGTCCCGACCAAATTTAAACTCGCTGGTCCACTTGGCAACAGTTGAATATGAAGGAGCAGAGTCCCCCAGTGTGTTCTGAAAGTCGGCATGAATTTCCTTTGCTTTCATACCTTTCTTTACAAAGTACTTAATCACTGCTCGAATCTCAGTTTTTTCTATTGTCACAAATCACTACGCGGGAACAACAACAAAGAGTCGTCACTACCACTCTCCTGCAGCAAGAACACTGACGCGCCACATGTTCACTCACAAAGGATGTGTGATTATTGCGCGGGAACCTCGTTGCTCTAGCACTGACATCTAGCGGTGATTTCGAGAACTTTTTCAAACCACCCTCGTATTTACAGCCTTGAAAAGTGTGACAGAGCCCATTGTAGATGAGGCGGCTATTAAATCTTTCTGATGATCCATCTAAAAAAAATATTTTTTTACATATTAATTGAATGAAACTAAATAATAATAAAAAATAATGATAGGCCCAAATGACATCGTGGTTGCAAATGCAATGCAAAAAAAAAAAAAAAAGTTTCAATAAACTTACGCAAGAAACTTGTCCCGCTATTTCTTTATTCCAAAACATAACAGGTGGAATGATACATGTATTGATCATCCTTATGTGTCTGTCAATACTACCCACTGTTATACCTGAAGCGTGTGGAACTATTGATGAAATATAACTGGTTGTTCCAATATTAAAGGTCTAAAACAAAAATGAATACTAAAATTAACAAATTTCCACATAACATTGGCGCTGAGAGTAAATTAAATACTAAATAGGGTATAAATTAGACACCGAACGTTTTAGAGATAAAAAAAATTCGATACTGAACACTGCTCTCACTGCACTTATTAAAACGGATCTATTTTCTTTAAAATATGGAGCATTTTTTTAACATTTGGTTGGCCATAATAATACTACCACAATGTAAGAAGGTAGGGGGAATCGTACATAATACTTGTTTTTTTACGACATAGAAGCAACCTAATTTCCATTATTTTTAGCCATTTTTTTTTTTTTTGCTTCGTTTTATATACTAGGTGGAGGAGAGGCAGTAATTGCAATCGTGTTAGATTTTTCGAAATCGTAGGAACAATACGTGTTCTGAGACGTATCCTTGACCTCACCGAAAATTTCCAATTTGATATTATCATTTTGGATCCATGGGGATCCCTAAGTGTTTTTCATCAATATCAGTAATAACATTTTTCTTGAAAATTGGATTTAGAGAAGGAAGATCCACTATGGACCATATTTTCTCCATTAAGATTATGTTGGAAAAGTGCCATGAATATAATGTGCCCCTGCAATCACTTATTTATAGATTTAAAGCAAGCCTACGATAGTTTGGACCGGGAAGAACTGCTCCGCATGGATGGTGTCATTTGGGTTTGCCAAAAAAAAATTAATAAGGCTGACACGTATGAGTTTTATGAACTCAACTGGCTAGTGTGAAGGCACTAGGCTCCATGTCGGAAGACTTTAAAATTGCGAAAGGCTTGAGGCAAGGGGATCCATTGTCCACGATGCTGTTTAATTTAGCACTGGAGAAGGCTATTAGGGCAATCCGAACCAATCCCGGAGGCATTATTTTTAATAGGTTGAGCCAGCATCTGGCTTACGCCAGACGATATTGTTTTGTCAGCTCGAACTATACCGGCATTCTTAGGAGTTTTCGAAGAGTTCACTAAAGAAGCCAGTAAACTTGGACTCGCTGTCAACTAAAAGCCAAGACAAAGTATATGCGAACCAAAAAAAAAGAACGACCAGGAAGCAATATGCCTTGGAAACCATAAGTTTGAAATGGTTTAATGCTTTAGGTACCTTGGGACTGTTATCACTAATATAAATGAAGTCAGTATAGACATAAAAGCCAGAATAACAGCCGGAAACAAATGCTACTGGTCTTGACAGAAAATCTTGCGCTTCAATCAGCTATCTAGGGAAGCCAAGTTAATATTGTATAAGACCTTATTAAGAACGGTTTGTAATATATGGTAGCGAAACCTGGACGCTAACTCGGCAGGATGAGCGACTTTTCAGTGTATGGGAGAGAAAGGTCCTGAGGAAAATATTTGGCCCGGTAAGACAGGATGGACTATGGAGAATGAGGTCAAATCAAGAGCTAAAAGATCTATATGATGAACAGGACCTGGTGGGAGTAGTGAAACGTGGGAGGTTGAGGTGGTTGGGTCACCTGGAAAGAATGGAGCAGGACTGGATACCGAGGAGTAAGTTGTTTTTTGGGCATCCGGGAGGAGGAAGAAGTAGAGAAAGACCACGGATGCGATGGCTGGATGTCGTGGTACAGGACCGATCTCAGATTGTTGGGAGTGAGAAGGTGGAAACGGGTGGCTCGAGAGAGAGAGAGGAATGGAGGAATGTAGTTGAGGAGGCTAGGGCCCTACATGGGCAGTAATGCCAAGAAAGAAGAAGAAGAAAAATCTTATCACCAAAAATACGTGTTCTGAGGTATCCTTGACCTCACCGAAAATTTCTAATTAGATATTTCATTTTGGGGATCCATGGGATCCAAAAAGGTTTTTCATCAAAATCAGAAAATATCACTTTTCTTGAAAATTTATTTTATTCTAGTTTTGGATTCTTTTTAGGGTATTCTGGAGCAGCTGTGAAGTTTCAGTTTTCCATAGTTATTTCTATTTTTTAAAGTTTTTCCATGTATATTATTGTGGATAAATTCCATGTTTGGGGAAATCATTCAATCGAAAATATCACTATACTAAATAGATGTTTACAGTATTAACAATTTTTTGGGGGGAAATATCTCCAAAAATTTCGTAAAAAAACTTTGTATTTCATCTACACAATGATCACATGCAACAATTATTAACAAATTGCCCTAAAAATTCTATAGCCTGGTTCAAGAAGGAGCTGTGCTGTTTGGTGTGAAATTTGATTACACTTATGTAGACAATATTTGGGGCTAAAAATGGAGTAAACATTTAAAGTGAGAACAATTTTTCAATCAGCACTGTGAGAAAGTCTTGTGAATGTGAAACAATAATGTTAGCTAATATAATACGATTTTTGAAAAATTCAACAAGCCTATCCACAGAAGATCACAAAATTTAAAGTAACTTTACTCACACTATTGTCTGACACGTCACCACCTACTGAACTCATGTGGATGTTGCCTCTGTCATCTCCAACATATAGAAGGTTCTTGTAAACTCCTAAACAGGTCGGGAATGTATTATCACGGCTTATCTGCAAGAAAAAATAAATATAAAAGGCTTTGAAATATCTCTGGTTTTTATTCTTGGTTCAATTAGCATATTACAAATAACAAAATTCACTCAAAACTATGGATCTCTGCTGGAATTTTATCCTTCTTAGCATGTTTTTTTATTTTTATTAATTCTGACCGGATTTTCCTTCATCATCTGAATTTATCATCATTCAAGTTCGCTCTAAAATTTCATACGCCCTTAAAATAAATCTAGTTCGTAAATAAATCATTTACAAAAAATTTCTGAATAACGGATAATATCCCAGGTATTTTTAGTAGCATTGCTGACCTAACCAGATAAACGATATGAATCTTTGCATTTAATGAATTCTTGGAAAATAGGAAAGTATTAGATTTCTATTTTCGGCAGGTTCCCCCTTGGAAAGCTCTCCTAGAAATGTAGGATATCTGAATATAGCAGTACAACTACTGTGGATGTGGAACTACTACCAATCATATGATAAACGGTAGCAGTTTCGCTACTAACAACACCAACAATTGTATATTATTGTTCCCTTGGAACCAAGATACAGACCCCCAGAAATTGTGCCCTCTTTGCTCCCGGTGTGTCCAGGAAGATCTTTTTCACTTCCTGGTCGAGTGTCCGTCATTGACGGAACTCCGATCTCGGTATTTGGGGAAATCTGCCTTAACTAGTCGTCACATTGTTCATTATCTCTCTTCTTCGGAGTGTAGACCTCTTATTACCTTTACCAAACTGGCCTGGAATTATAGACTAAAACTTCTCAACTCTTAATTTTATTTCGTGCTTATATTTACCTAATTTAGCACAGAACTGACAGCAATGTAACAACCTTTTATTATTATTTTTTTAATTTATTGTCAGCAATGTAATTTTACTATTTCAGTGATTTCTTACTTTTCCTTTTCTTTTTAATAATTCTGATTATTTTACAAGCTCAGTTTTCGTTTTTCCTTGTTTTTGCTGTATGACCGAACTGTTTAAACTGTTATCTATATATGTTAGCTTTATAAAGTATTGCTAAAGTATATATGTAGTTAGCATCAAAAAGATGTTATTTAGTTTTGCCTTTCTTTTTGTTATATTAATCTATTTACATCACTCATATAAATCTCTATGTAATTTATTTAACTGAATTATTTCTATAAGCAGCAACTCCAGCAGACGGCATTTGCCATGCTGTTTACCTTTTGTCTTTACTACTTTTGTATATATTGTATTTATTATACTTATCAAATAAAGGTTATTAATAATAATAATAATTGTATATTATTTGATGGTTTCATCTAATGGTATGGTTAGATAAATTACACGAAGAAAATGGACTTTCCTGAGCTTCAAGGAAAGTAAGCCGTCTAAAATTAGTGTGCTCCAAAAAATAAAAGCTCACAGTTACTCAGGATCGTTTTAAGATATTTTCACGCTGAGTTCTCATTGGAAACATGTTTGTTTTGAGCTCGACCTGGTAATAAACGATGTTTTTTATTTTTGAGAACGGTCCAATTATATATGTGCTAACTGTATTAATCAAAAATGCAAATTGGCAGAAAGCTTGGACAAATTACGAACAAGAAGTTATTTTAAGTGTAAAGTTCAAAAGTCTCATTAAGCCAGAACCTCTTTGCGGCATCTCAAAATAATAAATACAGCCATTGGAGCATAGATGCATCACAAATCACAGTAGAAAGTGTAGCAAGAATGGTGGAACTCTCTTTTTTAATCTTTCAGTTGGCGAGCATTATGTTTGACGCGGGAATTCTGGCTAGAGCGGCAACACGAGAGAGTAAAGAGATCTTTCGCCTTAGACCTAATGGGGTTGGTGTGAGATGAAATAGGGAAGCATAATGGGCCCATCATCCTCATTCTGTCGTGCAGGGAATTCTGAGCGCTTTTTTTTGTATAAAACTTTAATCACTGACCATAAGTCATTTGTAACATCGTCCCTATTCAATAACCTCAGACTCTCAGAGATATGCTGGTTGCTGAAACTAAGAGCAGAACTGTTATACCTAAATTATTCCCCTTGGTTGGAGAAAGATTCCGAACGAGAAATGCGTCCTCTCTGTAACTGCCAAGTACGGGAGGATTTGTTTCACTTCTTGGCAGAATGTCCTGCTTTATTGGATGTGCGGCTCCTCCATCTCGGCAAATGTTCACTTTCTGGAGGAGAAATTATTGTTTACCTATCCGGACAACGGCCTTGTCATCCTTTAATTGCTTATGCCCGCCACGCTTGGAGAGTTTGGCACGTCAGGATCTCAGACCCTTTAGGTTAGCTTTTCAGTCTTTTGTTGTAATTTATAAAACGATGTTTGATTTATTTAACCATTAGTTGTGTTAATACTTTTTTCTTTTTTTTTCTTTTTTACTTTGATACCTTATCCCAGTTCTGTTTCAGTTCTAGTGTAATTCTTGATGTTTTCATAATTTTTCTTTTTTGTATTATTTTTGTTTTTTCGTAATTGGTTGTAAACTCTAGCAGACGGCTCTTTGCCATGCTTTTGTACTAATGTATTTTAGCATCTACTGTATTATTCTTTTAAAAAAAAATAAAGTACTTATAATAAATAATGGGCCCATCATCCTATAAAGGTCTTTCAAGTATCTGAAAGTGCTTTAATGTTAGGCTTTCAAAGGATATTTCAATGCATTGTACTTTTGTTGTGATGGTTGATTCCGCAGTGCTGGAAAGCATCAGAGACATTTTCCGTGGTAGCCTGCTTCATTTTGTGGTCATCCACCGGTTTCGGGCGTTCACCCATCTTCAGGATGCGTTTTTCAGACAGTGTGACAACAACAGACTTGCACAGAGCAAATTCAGTTTTACACACTATTGTTTTACACACTGTTTTACATACAGTGTGTAAAACTGAATTTACTCTGTGCAAGTCTGTGTTGTCACACTGTCTGAAAATCGCATCCTGAAGATGGGCGAACGCCCGAAACCGGTCGATGACCTCAAAAATGAAGCAGGCTACCATGGAAAATGTCTCTGATGCATTGTAGTTTTCTTACATCTGTACAGTATTAGGACTAATAAATGTGAAGCAAATATTGCAAATAATTTTTTAATTTTTCAATTAGAGTATTGAAAAACCTTTGTTAAAACAAGCCTAAATTCATAAAATATATTTACTTACTGTGATGGCATTATAGCACTGTTTGTGAAAGCGAGTATCAAAAAACCGAACTGTTTTATCCGTTATGCTAGATAGGAGTAAATGTTTTTCAGGAAGTAGTAATACGTCGGTCACTATATGGCTGGGCATCTCAAAGGATAATGGCAATACTGGGTTATGTCTTGAAACACCAAGCCTGGGATCAAATAATAAAATTTTTGGTGCATGCAATCCAGCTGCGACTAAACCTCGCGTTGAAGAAACTGCCAATACAGGATTTCCACAGCTGTAAAAAAAAAAAAACAAAAAAAAAACGGTTATTTAAAGATACAATTTTGTAATTCTTATTAATTATTTAATGACGGGAAAGATCGAAGAATAAATCGTTGAAGAATTTATATTAAAGTTAAAGAAAGATTTGAATGTTTGGTTAGTCTGTGTTGTGCACTCGTTGATAGAGATTGTGCTTGGTACAAAGTTTACTGCTACTGAATGTAACTATTTCTTAAGCAGGCTACAGACTACGTATGCATGTATTCGCGATTCTTGATGCGCGATACCTGATTCATCCAGTTCGTTGCAGTTCGTAGTAATTCGCTGCACCATCTATGCTTACGTGATTTATCCATGTTCGTTCGCAGTTTCAAATTAGTTCACAGAAATTTGTGAGCACGAGCAAAGCCTATTATATTAATTATATAGGCTTGTATTAATATATTATTAATTATATAGTAATTAAAGGGGCGGGTGTTGGTGTATTGGTTATGAGCATGGACTTGTAAGTGGGAGGACCCCAGTTCGAGTCCAGCGTATAACTAAATTTTATATTTGTTTAAAAAATGTTAATAGTAAGTAGGTGCTTCCGCCCCCGTCCACGACACCTAATTTGGTAGTTGGAACGTTAAGCCCGCCTGAAAAAATAGGCATTACTTTACTTTACTTTACTTTACTTATATAGTAATTATATTAATTAATTATATGGAACATGTATATTATTTTTAAATTGTATGTACATATTTCTGCTCTGAAAATATGGAGAGTTACGATGATCTGACAATAGCTAGTGCTGTTTTTATAATCATGGCGCAAAAGAAGAAGAAGTTTTTAAACAAACGGAAAATACGCAGATGGTGGAGTGTAACGCTATTCAAAATAGAGACAGGTAATTAATTATTAAGTTCATACGATTCATTCACTGGAGTCAGTTCTTTACGAAAAAGCATACATCAGACCAATCGTATTCTTGCCTATTATCTTCTTCGGTCATTGTTCTTTAATTAGCCTTAAAAAAAAAAACAAAAAAAAACGCAGAATTAAATGTAAACATAACCCCCTGGGACAAACTAGCGCGCACAACGAATGGACGAATTAACTACGAACACAGCGCGAATTTTTTGGCAAATCAGCGGTTCGTGCTGATGCGCAGCTTTTGATATTCATCAATTTACCTGATGTTAGAGCGAATTACTGTGCACAAAGGAATCATATTGTTTACGAATCGATTTTTAACAAACAAGTCCTCTTACACACTATTCGTGAACTGCCCTCCGATTCACGCATCACGCATCAAAAATCGCGAATACATGCATAGTCTGTAGCCACCTCTACAGTTTTCTAGTCTACATATATTCTTTTAAATTTTAAGTTTTTCTTTTTATTTATTTATTTATTTATTTATTTATTTTTTTGTTATTTATTTCTTACTTTACTTTATATATTATTTTTTCTTTTTTGTTTCATATAAAAAAAAGAAGGTATTTACTTTATTTTTATTAATTTATTAATTCTTCATTTTATTTAACTCATTTAGTGCTCACTTAGCGTTAGAAAAATATATTACAAAGATACTCGGCCCAAGTAATTTGTTGGCCCAAATTTGAAATTGCCGCCCCTCATTATATATATTTTTACTTATCCCTCCCACCTTTTAACAGTTTTTTTTTTTTTTTTAATTTTAAAAATACTCTTTCTTCATTTCAATCTCAACGTACACTCCCTTTCCTACCCTAAAGATATCTTTTTACCTTTTTCATTTTCTCTTATTATTAATAATCATTTCATTTAATTAATTGTCACTTCTGTGTTATAATTGCTTGTTTTTAAAATATCTTATGCTCAAAATTTGTTCTGTTAATATTTCTTTAATTTAAATTTTCCTTTTATTTTATTATAAATCTATGCACTTTTTCTTCATTTATAATACTGTAAAAATAATGTTCTTTTTCTCTAATAAATTTTGCAGAGCTCCTGAAGAAGGGCACCACTAATGGAACCCGAAACGTATAAATCACTACCGTATAAAACATCTCATTATAATTTTTAAGATTTAACGATTTGAAAAACCATTTCAAATTAATATTCATTTTAGATATCACCAACTGACCACTAAAATTTCGGACAAAACCTATTAACCGGAAGTCCCAGTAAACGTCTGGTAAACATAACAATTTTAAAGAATGTTTTATATTTATATATATATATATTATATAGATTGGGTTTTATTTAGATTTTTTAAAGAGAAATTTATGTGAATAGTTTATAAGCCTATAAAAAATATGAATCATGGAATTATTTACTAACTTGAACCTGTTAATATGCCCCAATATTTCAGAAGACCAGTGTACAACAAATTTGTCCCTACTGCTTGTGAAGAAAGTATCTGGCTCGTAACAATCTATGTCCCAAATTGGTCCAGTGTGACATTGGTATCTAGAATAAATAGCTTCTAGGTGAAGTGTGGTAGGATTTATTTTCCACAAGTTAACCATACGGTCTTGTCCTCCACTAACAACAGTCGTCTCGTCCTGCAATATAACAGAAAAATATCCCTCCCTATAATTAGTTAAAAATGATACAAGATAACTTGAAAAAAATATTGATCATCTTTATATTACATTCTCTTACTCCTAAGTAAGAAGAAATATTGGGAAAGTAATAAATTTTCAAAATTAAGTATAATTAAGGTCCCCTTGAGTACGAGAGAAAAAAAATGTTTTTAGCGAATTATAATGGGGTTGTTGAGAAGAGAAATTAGGTTTGATTAAATGAACGAGATATGCTGACACTAATATACGTATGTAGCTAAGTTTTACATTAACTGCACTGGACTTTATAATGAAAAATGATAGAATGAATGGTGAGATTAGAGATATGACACGATGCGACGACTGGTATACAGTTGTATGATTGTATATGATAGATTCCCACTGGCTTACATATACATAGGTTCTCCCACTCTAGCCAGCCTAAGTCAGAGAATAGTCTCTGTTAACCAGAGAGGGCCTCCCTTCTCTCTGCTGTGGTTGCATTCTCTTTGCTGTAGATGGGTGCTATTACACGAATGATTTATGAACAGAATATCTATTTAAAAAAATAAATAAATAAATAGAAATCACAGGAAGTTCAAAGCTGATCTGCTCCATTCAGCCACCATTGCCGTTTGTGGTTGGCTGATCGCACGGAAGGCGTCTTCGCTCTTGAAGATGGTGATAGAATGGGCCTCCACTGTCCTTTTTTCCTTCAATTTAGACCCTGTTGGAGGGGGGAAGTAGGACGATGCTTCATCGCCGATGTGATGGCATATCACAAGTCAAATTAGTTCCCTGTTATCCGCAAGGAACACCAAGGTCGTATAAAAGGAAACTAAGACAACCAAGGGTATGGGGATGAAGCACCGTCCTACTTCCCCCTCCCGCAGGGTCTAAATTGAAGGCAAAAAAGGACAGTGGAGGCCCATTCTATCACCATCTTCAAGAGCGAAGACACCTTCCGTGCGATCAGCCAACCATAAACGTTCTCTCTACACATCAGCACTGAGGCTGAAACTGCGGCTGAGTATGCTAGCCGCTGGCCTAACAGGAAACCATGTAAGCAGCGTATTAAAGACTAGGGGAAACCGGTTCTGTGAGAATAAACTATCGAGGAAACTTTGATCGTTCTCACGAAAATTCATGTCAACGCGTCTTGAATGTGTTTCATGACGATTCTACCCTTAGCACACGCAGAGTGGCATTGTCGCTAGGTTTGTCACAGATATCGCTAGAATATCTTCGACGGGATGGTAGATATCTGTATCACGTACAGCAATACAGTATTTGCTAGAACGTGATTACGCATGTCGTACTCAATTCTGAATTTGGCTGCTACAACAAACAGCCCAGGATCGTCGTTTCCCCCAAAACATTTTGTGGTCCGATGAGGCAACGTTTACTCGAAATGGTTCTTTAAACACCCGCAACATGCACTATTGGAGTGACGAGAATCCCCGTGCAACCAGAAAGTCGTCAGAACGATCAGTTTCCTCGATAGTTTCTTCTCACAGAACTGGTTTCCACAGTCTTTAATACGCTGCTTATATAATTTCCTGGTAGGCCAACGGCTAGCATACTCAGCTGCAGCTTCCGCGCTGCCGTTACAAAACCACAAATAAAAACCATATCTCGCTATTCTATGACAAAGAACTCCGGCATTTTGAATGTATGACCAGCTAAATCACGACTAAATGTTTCTGTTTATTAGAATTAGACGAATTTCTATCGTGAGATAACAATTCCAAAGTTCATTACAGGATTATTAATTAATCTTGGGATATTTATGTAACAGCTCTCAATTTTCATTTTGTGTTTTTTTTACATTTATTTCTAATTTTCTTTAAGAAAACAAGAAAGAAACCCCATGATATTATTATCGTTGGAAAGGTGGTGAAAGGTAAATATTTTTTCTGTAACCGGACCGTACGCTAGCCTTAAAGAAATTTATAAGAAAATACTATTGAAAAGTGGTTTTTAACAGTCAAAGCGCTGTAGAGTTAAGTTTAAAGTCCCTGAAAAACCTTATAATTAATTCAATTAAGATAAAACTTCTGTTTCTTATAGGAAATTTAATGCTCTTTCCAAAGGTGTAATTGAATATGATTTATGTGAAAAACTTTTTGAGATATAATCAATTTTATGAGAAAAAGTAGGAAAATTGAAAATTTTACAAAATGAAGAATAACTTTTGAAGGCGAACGAATCGGACCATGGTTTATTAGAAATTTTTTGTTCCAAATAAAGTGACAAACCATATCCCGAAGTATTGCCAGAGGTTGCTGTTACACCCTGTATACAGGGTGTCCCAAGGTATACGGATAATGACTTTTTCTCGGAAACTAAGTTAGCTAGAGAAAAACTAGAAAATACGTGTCCCCGTAGTTTTTTGTTAGAAAACCAAATTTAATTTGCGAATTTGTTTTGGTGCTTTCAGAAGCGAGATACAGGCACTAACTTCATTTTTTCAAATGGGGAGGTGGGTTTTTATTTAAGAAATAGATTCCTCTATTTTTTGTAAGAAAAATTTACTTGAACGGTTTTTTTCTTTGAGCGATATTTTACAAGTTATGAATGAAAACATGATTCCTATAAGAAATTTCAAAATGATATTATAACGGTTTTTTGATTGAATAAGAAGAAAAGTACTATTTTATTATAAATTTTACTCCTCATTAATTACAGATCTTGCTCGAACTGGCCCCCACCATTAGAGATGCATACACATGCTTTTTCCTGCCAATTGTACCTTACGACCAAAGAAATACATCTCTAATGGTGGAGGCCAGTTCGAGCAAGATCTGTAATTAATGAGGAGTAAAATTTATAATAAAATAGTACTTTTCTTCTTATTCAATCAAAAAACCGTTATAATATCATTTTGAAATTTCTTATAGGAATCATGTTTTCATTCATAACTTGTAAAATATCGCTCAAAGAAAAAAAACGTTCAAGTAAATTTTTCTTACAAAAAATAGAGGAATCTATTTCTTACATAAAAACCACACCTCCCCATTTGAAAAAAATGAAGTTGGTGCCTGTATCTCGCTTCTCGAAGCACCGAAACAAATTTACAAATTAAATTTGCATTTCTAACAAAAAAAACTACGGGGACACGTATTTTTTAGTTTTTTTTTCTAGCTATCTTAGTTTCCGAGAAAAAGTCGTTATCCATATACCTTGGGACACCCTGTAAATATATGGTGGTGGATTATACCGAGAGAATCTAGTATTATTGTCTCAGCAATCTCCCACAGAAAGTCTTGGTCAATTCCCAACAGGTCAAAAAATTCACTCGTAGTCTTAGGTGTTGTTGCCCCTCTACTCACAAACCAGAGTCACTTGCCACTGACGTTCCACCAAACCTTTCCCCGATTTTTTTTTACTGCAGGTGAGGGATACATTTTTCGTATATGTCCCTCTTCTCTGAATCAACTTTTATTCCCTGTACTGGATCATTGGATTCAAAGCGGACGGTTAGGATATTACAAAATTAATGACAAATACAGTGAATTTACACATACCAGTATTTTTACTGCATCCACTGGACCATAATGTGGTTCTTTGAAATTTTTGGTCCGAATTTGAACATGATTTCCACACCAAGTCTGTTCCCATAAGCTAAAATTCACCGCTAAGTTTCGCCAAAGAATATTTCGTTCTATAACAGAAGTTAGAAAATAATATCAATCTGGTGTGAAACCCCCACAGGATTTTCTTACTTAAAATTATACAATATAATACAACTTTCAAATAAAAAGTGATAGGTATTTGTGTGTGTAGATAGTATATGAAGCTTAGTACTATCGCATTTCAGTCTAATAGACTTTGCCGAATGCTTCGTGTCAGATGCGGTAGCAGTTTCTAAATTTTGAAAAACTGACACGATTGCAATGCTTCCTTCCTTTTCTTCTATTATTAAAAATTTTTTTTGCAGAAAAGGATTTTCAATTTTTAATTAAACAATTTGTAATATTGTACAATTATTTTCATAAATTAACATTCATAAATAATGTATATAATATATTATGAATATGTAGTTAGGTCCGCAATGCTGGGTATAATGGATGTGTTAGGTGGAGAGAATTTGTGTCTGGTTGATGAAATAAGAAGACTGGGTTAACATTGGTTAACTATGTATAATAATAATGAGACATAGTCTGCCTGAATTTTACAGTAGAGACTGGTTAAGGTAGAGTGGTATGAAAATGACAGGAAGTGACTGGCAAGATGATGAACTATAGTGAACTATGTCTTGAATTGTATCGAACTCAATATCTCTGGACTGTACCTCGCTGTATTTATACAGTTTCTGTCAATCCAGTCCAAGAGAGTGCTTAGGTTCGTTTCTATTCTCTTTACTCTCTTTGGTTGCTGTTACAATCATCCAATGTATTAGGTGGAAAGAATTTAGATCTGGTTGATGAAATGAAAAGACGGAGTTAACACTGGTTGACTATGTATAATAATATAAAGACACAGTCTGCCTGGAATTTACAATAGAGAATGGTTAAGATAGAGTGGTATGAAAATGACACGAAGTGACTGGCGAGATGAACTATATTGAACTGTGTCGAACTGTCCTCCCATGGACTGTTCGTCGTTGTATTTATACAGTTTCTCCCACTCCAGTCCGAGAGAGTGGTTGGGTGTGTTTCTCTTCACTTTACTCTCTTTGGTTTGCTGAGCTTCTCTTTGGTTGCTGTTACATTAGTTAGTTGGAGAGAATTAGGGTCTGATTGATGAAATAAGAAGACTGGGTTAACACTGGTTAACTATGTACAATAATGAAGAGGTACAGTCTTCCTGGACTTTGTAATAGAGAATGGTTAAGGTAGAGTGGTATAAAAATGGCACGAAGTGACTGGCGAGATGATGAACTATAGTGAACTATATTGAACTGTATCGAACTGTCCTCTCATGGACTGTTCGTCGCTATATTTATAGCGACCCACTCCAGTCCGAAAGATGGTTGGGTTTGTTTCTCTTCTCTTTACTCTCTTTGGTTGCTGTTACACTGCAACAATGATTTCATCCGTCATAGCATGCATCATTTTGTTAGTTTTGACCGGACATACATGATTGTATGTATGATTGAAATATATAATTGAACGACTGGGTTAATATCTAGTGTCATTTATGTTATAGTTGAAGTCATCTCTCTACAATGAATTGATTACAAACTTTACTCTGAAGATGGATGAAAATCCAAAACCTATTAGAACCAACAAAATGAAGGATGCATGGTATAACGGTTAAAATCATAAATATAATATTATGTAATTTTACACGAAATACAATATCGACAGAGTAGTTTTTGATCACATGTATTGTTCATGCATTGGGTTGGCACTTGTCCCCAATCCCCCCAATTGCCTGTATATTTGTATTAAGATATATGAACAAAATTTGAAATTTAAAGGAAAATTGTTATATTATATATAATTATTATATAGAGGAGTAAAAGAAAGTAGTGTGTGTGTGTGTGTATTTCACAGCACATTTCTTATATGAAGTATGTTGCTACATATTTTTTGGTAATTTAGTTTTGAATATTAATGCGGACAGCTTTAAACCTTTGGCATAATAGCTCCCATTAAAGGCCAAATCTTACAAGACGACGATTTTTATTGGGATCATGCCACGGCTCCCACCGCTATTAGTTTTGGGTTTCGCTACCAAGATGTGCTACTAATTGTAGCTCCCCACATTCTTCACGATGCTGGTGAATAGCCTCGTCTTTACCCTCACGGGAATCGAACACTGAATTCGCGTACCAAAGGCGAATGCACTAGCCATTAGACCAACTCATGAGGGCGTTTCACACAATATGTTTAATCATAATTTCAATATAAAATTACATTGTTCAAAATAATATAAAAACATGTAGTATACATTACCACATGGATCATACAGTAAATAAAATTATTCTGAAAAACAGACTTATAAGTAAAACTGATTACTCAGCCAATACTAACCACTAAGCCAATGATGAGGTTTCTGGAGGCCAATAGTGTAGGGATTTCTTAATTCAACTTTCTTTCCCTTCAAATATCTGCTGATAATTATGTTGGTTAACTTCTTTTTCCAGAATAGCTCATCATGAAGAATCGAAGCGAAACGAACGCATACCCTTGTTAAAGTTTTAGATAAAAAATGGGGGTCCAAGAAGTTAAAAATTTGGAGCAGAATCTAAAAAGAAAAAAAGAAGCATCGTAAATAATTAGGTTTAAAATTAATTTTACTTGAGTAATTAGAGTATAATAATGTAAATAAGTAGAGGCGGTCACTTCTCCTTGCAACCAATTTTCTTCAGAACATTTCGATCTCAATAGAACATCTAACAGACACCAATGATTTACAATTTTGTATGATATATATCTATAGATATTGTAAGTATTGTAATGGACGCATATTTTCATCTGAACATTTTGTGTAGAAAAAAAAGTCAAGAAGTAATATAATAATAAATTATTATTATTATTATATTACTCATTGACTTTTTTTTTTCTACACTTCAGAAATGCGCTTTTTGAGGTGCATCTTGGGTAAAACTATAGAGAAGGGCTCCAGATAGAATCAGTGCAGCAAATTTTTGAGGCCCGACAGCTGGAATGGTACGGCCACATAATAAACATGGAAGCTGGAAACAAAGCCAAACAGCTGTAGGATGCCAAACGTACCGGCAAGAAAGTAAGGTAGGTCTCGTGGAATATATTGAACTATTGGGCCAGGCAAGAACATCGACCTCAATAGAACATGTAATAAGACAGCAATGATTTACTATTTTGTATGATATATATCTATAGATATAGTAAGTAATGTGGACGCATATTTTCATCTGAACATTTTGTCAATGAGAAATATAGTAGAATAATATAATAATATAATAATAATAATAATAATAATAATAATAATAATAATACAGTGAGACAAAAATGTTGCGTTTTTTTTTGTGCGTGTGTGTGTGTGGGAGGGCATCCTGCGTCTCTAACAATTTACTTTCCCCTAATCCAAAAAATTATTTTTGATGCAGTAGTGTAATTGCTCTTTACATTCTCCAAACAATAAACATTTAGAAAAGATATTTATTTATTTATTTATTTACTTTAACGGGCAACATAACCCTTTTATAAATGATTATACAAACAGCACTGATATATAACATAAATAATTGCTTACACAAAATACAATTAACCAAAACAACCATCATACCATCCATTATAAACTACTAATAAGTACAATATGCAAAAAATACTTTAAAAATATTACACAGATAACAGAAGGAACAAGCACTGAATCGAAACAAAACAAAACAAAATAAAATAAAATCATGATAATCCAATTATTTTTCTAATCATTTTAGCTGATGTAATTGAATAAGTCAATGTTAATTAGATTAGCATGTCTTAAAATTCTTAAAAGTGGCGAATGATATATAAATAATTGATTTGGGAAAAGTTTACTGAAATTAGATTATTGTGTCTAGTTAGAAGGTAATTAGAAGGTACGTTAAAATAAATTTCATTTACAAGATATGGACAGTCTATAAAATTATTTAGAAGATTTACTGTTTACGATTTTTTTTTCGAAGCAATTGGTTTTGACAGAAGGTGCCTCAACCAAGTCCGCTCAGATATACAAGTATAATCCTTACCATCTTTTTTATGGCCAGCTTAACTAAACATTGCAAACGTTTGCAATTTTACTGAAAATTTGTTAATTAAATTACCTATTTTAAATTCAACTTGAAAAAGTGTGAATGTTTCACACCAGATTTTTGTTTTTGTAAATAAGTGAATATGAAATGTGCAGAAACTTATTGTCTCTACCTAGCCAAACTAGACGGAAAACATAAAAAATAAACTAATTGAACAGCAAGGATGTCTAATTTGTAAAATGATTTAAAGAACCGTCGTAGTAAGTTTTAAATTACGGTATAACCCTTACCACAATAGCGTCATTATTAGTTATATAATATTTTAATTTACAGAAGATTATTGGCCGAATTAAACTAAATTTAGAAAATAAAAAAGAACAAGTATTGTACCTCCGTAGGCAATCCACTTAGAGTATTATTCTTGGTATAATTACTGTCGTCAGAACTCGTACCTGGCTGGTATTTAACACTTCTTCGGCTTTTAAAGTTATTCATTTTGAAAAAAAAATTATTAAAATGTTATCTAAAAAGAAATTTTTATATATTTAGGAAAATCTAATAAAATTCTATACACTAAAAGATCTCACATTGGAAAAATAAACAAAATTAATTTACTTTAAAAAAAAGGTGTGCCCACAACGTAAAAAAATGGCGAACAAATTAGTAAAAATACCGCGTTTTAAAAGGTAAAGTTATTAAGTAGGTTTTAAGTAAGGTTATTTTAAAGATAGTTTGCAAGTGATAATCATGTAATATGATTAACAAAATATTAAAGGGAAGATTTATTTATTTTTTACTTTCTTTTATATACAATAACTGCGTCAAATTTATAATTAAACCGCAGTTAGGTCAAGAATATTTAAAAAATTTAATGTGCTATTTAATTTCCTAAAGATGGCGGCACAAGTTCGTTTCCAAGTATAAAGTTTCCAAAAATAGTTTATAAACATGTTAAATATGAATTTAGTCCGATGCTTCGTAATTTGTGCGAATTCAACTCATCAGATACGATAATTCATTATCTTTTAGAATTCGCAACTTTTAATTTTTATAGAGATAAATATAGGGTTGGTAAAAAGTACGAGAACTGAGACAATTAAGACAAAAAATACGCAGCCCATAAATGCTAATAAAGGAGACATGAAATAATATTAAAACTATTCAATAGTATTTATTAAATGTGAATATATATATATAGGTGGCAGCCTTGCAGTCTAACTCCCGGCTGTTTCCCGCCAGTTATGTTGTTATCCTCTAATTCTTCATGTACCTTATTTTTGTTTCTTTTTATGATTACCGTGTGCAATGTAGTTATACGTGTTTATGACCTTTAGTTAATTAAAGGATTAATAGTTTTTCTAAGTTTACTTTTTTTTGTTGTTAAAACATACCTACCTATTTACTAGTATTATCAAAATACATTTACCAACTGTAAATGTATTCCATGGAGTTGTTTAGATTTGGTAATATTGATTATATTAGGTTTAATACTAGACACCGTGTCATTGTCGTCGGCCATTCCAGATTAGTGCTTGATTTGTTTCATTTTCAAGGAAGTTTGTGCTCAGGGCATACGCGAGAGATGCAGCCACCTAGGATCCTGCGCCTCCAACAAAGTAGGAAAGTAACACACAAATATATAGTAATAATAATAATAATGTTGTGCTATGACCTTCTTAGCTCGCAAGGGGTATGTGATGCATGTAGTTATTTGGGGGAGTAGCGACCCCACGGGTTACCACAGCACAGTACTTCATGCACTTCGGTTGAATGATTTTTACGAAAAGCTTACTTCCAGGTCTCCTGGTGGCACTTTACCGAAATATAAAGTTTGAACATTCTGCGACTTTTCGTTTTTGAGATACGCTGTCACATACACACACACACACACAAAAATGGCTAAAAACTAATTTTTTGGACTCAGGGGACCTCAAAACGAATATTTCCGGTGAAAACTCTATTTCGAAGATTTGACACGACTATAATATTTTCTCTAACAGCAGTAGAGAAAATAAAAATTCCATATGGAACCAAATTCAATATGGAATAATATTTGGATTAATATTACGCTAACTACGATTTTTTCATATAAAGAAAATACTTAAATTAATATAACTGATAGAATAATACATCATCAGAGTAGATGTACAATAGACATACATTTTTCATAGTAGATGTTCAATAGACATATGTAAACACAACTTGTTTTTTAAACGCCTTCATTTTCTCCAGTTTAATTTTTGGGAATCGGGGGGGGGGGCGACAGAAGCATTTAGCTTTCTTTAAAGTACAATGTATGATTCTGCTACTATATAACACTAATACTCATTAGAAGCATTGCTAGAATTCCTCCTGATTTGAAAAAATTGTACGACGTCTCAGAATAAGATTTTGTGAATTTTCATGAAAACTACTATTTAGAATTCCTTTAAACTTTCAATACTAAAGTCTGATAAAAACATTAAACCTTTTATATGAAATATTTTTCCAAAAATATTAATTTATTAGTTAGTTCTGCGGAATTTTGTGACGTTAAATGTCCAACTTTATTATGGAGTTGGCTCTACGTTATTGGCGCTCTCTTCTGAACGAAGTGTAAACTAAAGGGACTATTAGATACCTAAATATTATTTCCAGCAAGTTACATTAATAGTTAATAATATATTCGGAGAGCTAGAACCTCATCTACAATTCCTATTCGTCCTGTTTTTCGTAGGTTACTCTAGCCTTCAATTTCTCTTATTGTTGTAAGAAGAAATACTGTGATCGTTTCAAATGTTTAAATTCAATTTTCACAGAAATACATGTTTTGAGCACTTTGTCTATTTTGTGGTTGAAAGTGCAATTAATTAGATTAATAAAAGTATCTCAGAAAATCTAGTGTGTAATCACTCACCAATTTTCTCTAACTGCAGTTAATATAATTATAAAATTAATTTTTCTTCACTAGTTTTTCTAAAATAGTTTTTTTTCAAACTAGGAATATACAAACATAGTTACCCTAACAAAAATTTAATGGTTGTGGGATACAGGAACATGTTGGTTCTCCACGCATGGATAATATTGTTGGCAGGTATAGATAATATTATTTCATTCTGGCCCAGAATATAGAGTTTTCATCAAACCCAAATAAACTGAAAATCTTACCATCACAGACACCAAGAATCTCTTAAAATCAACCTTACAGGAAAAATATTTCATATCTATGTTGTTTGTATTCCAAGTTTAAAGAAAATCGACAGAATTGCTTTCCAGAAATCTATTTAGTAAAGTCGAACTTCTGTTAGCCGATTTTTATCACATTTGGAATTCTAGCAATGTTTTTAATGGAACTTAATATTATATAGGTGGCAGCACCATACATTTTACTGAAACACACTAGAGAAGGAAAACTTCAAATTGCAGGTTTCCTAGTAATTTCCAATAAGCAATTTTTCTGAAAAATTGTTTCAAATAACATAGACATTAGTGTGTACCGATAATATATGAAGTTTAAAGTAAATCGTTAAAGCTATTTTTGAGAAAGTCTCAAACACCTGAAAAAAAAAATACATTAAAGTGGCAGTTATGGTTAGTGGATTTTGCCTGGAATATTCTTGTCACATGCAGTGGTGGTACTTAAAAGGATTATTTTCAGCTTCCTGCAATTTTTCGTTTTTGAGATATTTTGTTCACAAACGCATCCATATATATCATTCACTAAAAACATCTTTTTTTGCGCAATCAGAGAACTTAAAATATGTATTTCTGGTGAAAACTTAATCGAAAGTTTGAAGTTTGCAATAGGTACTTTCTCTAATTATAGCAGAATAAAAAATTAAAAATACTGAATGGTTTATACATTTTTTGCAATTTTCTAAAAGGGAATCAAGGTTTTTGTTCAAACTTTCTATACTATCCACAATACTTAGTCTTATCAGTTTTATTTGAAACATTTTTCTGGGAAAATTGATTTTTTTGAGGTCCCTTCAAAGTGCTAATTCAAAACACTATAGATTCTGTTAACTAAATATTTATGTCGCCAATTAGATGACACCATATATAATACAGAGATTATTATTATACAAAGAGGGAAGGATTACCACACCCTACGCTATACAAAACCTCTCTGGGCCCATCTAGCTACCCAAAGAACAATAACAACTACCAGGTCTAAAATAAGATCCAGAACCGGGACTAAGATTGACCACAGACCGGACAAATCGGACTGTAACCTTCAAGGGAAACAGCCTAAGCTCTTCCACAGACTCCTGTTCCGATTAAAGGACGTAATTTCCTCGGAATCCAAGAAAACTCTCATGAGCTGGATGGATATTTCTTTCTCTGTCTCACAAACTCTACCAAAAATGTCTGATATAAGCCCCATGGCGTAAAGGAAGGAGTCTTCTTAAACACAATGCCCAGTAAGAGATCCAACCAGAGGTCCGTAAAAGACACAGCAACATCTCACTAATAGCTCTGCCCGTACCCCTAATGAGTATCTTAGACTGCCGACAACCTGCTGAGCTCATCCTTAGGGATGAATGCAGTGAAACTATCCATGACTGGAAGCTTGACAGACACACCAACAGCAGGCTCGGGACCAATGAAAGGAAGAAAAGCGTCTAATTTGGCAAACATCACCTCCTCATTTCCCATGATTCTCATATGAGTGGAAACAGCATGAATGAAAACAACATCCTCTGAAAAGGATAGCCCTTCCGATCTTTTGGAACATTCTAATACTAATTTAGAGGTGAAGACAAAAGAACTCAGTGCCTTCAATGAGCCTGACTATCCGAGCCACTTTTAAAGTCGAATTAAACTTAATAATCATCACAGACACAGCAAAAAATAGCATAATCATCAGCCCATTCACCAAAAGATATTGCTAAGTGATTCCCGTTTCTATGTATATCGCAGCTCCAGATCTACCGTCGATTCTGGAACCATCCGTGTAACATAATTATCAGGCATTACACCAGGTGGACACAACGTTAATCAATATTCCCTAAAATGCAACCTGATTCTTTAAGAATGATCAAAAACAGAAAAGTCTTTTTAACATCTTATCAGAAGGAAAACATCATTTGAGAAGCATCTTGCGATGAATGGTACGATGGCAATATCGCTTTCCTTACCAAAATCCTGCCTGCTTAATTTTATAACAGGCTTTCATTGCCAGATCTGTCACCTCCACAAAGATTTTTAAAGAGTCCCAGTTTTTTCATTAAACATTATGACTTATTAACCATATCGGAGATCCAAAAGTACAAAGCGAAATTATATAAGGAAATTCGATAGTGACAAAAATAAAGCAAAAACAGCATGATTAGGATGCTAATTAATGGAATAATTTTATTTGTCCAAAAGGCGTATATTAGAAATAGGATTAAAATTACAAATAAAGCAATAATTTGTTAACAAAATACTATTTGCCTTAAATTAGTCATGGTAATGTAATTTTCGCTCCCCCCTCATATTTAAAAGTTTGGTTTGTTAGTCGCCAAAAAGTTTGCTCCATTCCATGTTACTTACTGAGAGAGTGGCAGTAGAATTGCAAAATGATTTTTAGAGCACCTGCATATTTTATATGCGGAATATGCTACAAAAAGTTTCAAGTTGGTTTCGCGTTGGCATCTTTGTTTTAAAACTAGTCTGAGAGGTTACTTTGTTTATCGTTTTTGACAAGTCTTACAGGCATGGCGTTGGAACGGTGTTTGAATTTTTTTGAAAGTCAAAATAGTTTAGAAATACATTTAATGGATTTACAGTTATTCACTACATATTGTAGAGATTTAAGAAATTTATGTGTTACCGGAGGGTTTAAAGCACAAAGTGATATTGCTACTTGTCCTGGACTAATTGACATCTGTTTTAATATTATGCAAAAGTTTCACTTAAATAGTGATGTTGAAAAATACCAAAAACCACTTCATGTTTGTATTCAATTAATTGGAAATTTAATAGTTGGACATAGTAACAACAAAGCCTTCATTTGGATGAAATATTTTAATATTTTGAGGTAATCAATGTTGATTAAAGACATTATTATGTTTTAAATGGCTTAGAGTTCAGCCCTTCAGAAAAAGTAACATTTTCTTTGACGCACTGCGTACTCAGAAGTATTGTGTCCCTCAATTAGTGTCAAGATGAGTACACTCCAAAGCATCGTTAGAGCCCCATTAAGTATATTTCCAAGCACAGTTTCCAATTCTATTTTTTTTAGGGATTTCATGATCTAGGAAAGTTCTTAGTGAGAACTTCCACTACCCAGTTATACTCAGGCTACTAAATTTTCTCTCAGTGATGTAGCACTCCGTCAGGAGATGTAGTCATTTTCATCTCCTCAGACTATCGCATTTTGGGCCCAGCTTCTTCACGTTCCCCTGAGTCTACAAACCCCTTGAAACCTGTTAGTTTTTAGAAGCCATTTTTCATATTGCTTAAAATAAAAATAGAATGAATACTTTTTTATATTTCAGAGGTTTGACATTTAATGAAGACTTAAAAACTAGAAATTATTGTGAAATGATAATTTATAATTTAATCTTGGATATACATGATGTTGAAGAACATATTTGCAGAGATACCGAATTATTAGAACGATTTATATTAGATGCAACCAATGAATTTGAATTTGCGTAAGTTTTTTTTTTAAATCAGTTTTTATAATTTTACTGTTATCATGTTTTGTTTTTTTTTATAATGATGAAAAACTTCTAATGTAGAATAAATCCTTAGTCAACGAGATATCCTTTACAATTTTAGTTCTCACCCTCACTTGTCGCTGGATAAGTCTGTTTGAATGGGCAGCTAATCTGCATTATCCGACTGGATGAACCTCATGGCTCTTTCTTGTATCTTTTTGGATACCTTAGTAATTTTAGAAATCTTAGTAATATCCCATAAAGAGTAATACTTTATAGAGTATATACATAAATAGTAATACTTTATCTTACTATTCTCTACCTTGCAATAGTACTCATCCTCGATGGATTCACGATCTTCTCAAAAGCGTTGACTCCATTGAAATATTGATAAGCCTGGTATATAGCCATCTTCAAACATACCTGACAGTGGACGATGAAATTCACCCGGCTTAGTATTTTCTTTTACCAGAAATTTCATCGGCACACACTGTTTGTTTGCTATAGTTAACTGATGCGACGCCATCCTAAAAAAACCTTAAGAAGAAAACTGTTATTTCTCCCATCACCTAGTAATTTTTTTTCCCTCATCAATTAGTAATTTCCATCACCATGGGTCAAACATATTACTGTTCATTTTAGAATAGTTACTGAACTCAATAACTTTCGTGTATGTATTATTAGGATTTTGCCCGGATATTTACTGAACGCCCCTCATATAAATATCAACTTGTTTCTTGACAGATTTCTTGCATCCAGTTCAGAAATGTCAACATTATATACTCATATTTTACCGTTTCTTAGCCGTTGCTACTAGTACGTTAGGTTCGACTATACTTTTTAATTGGCGTATTACTAATTTCCACAAACTTTACACCATATGGCGACAGCTTCTTAGACATTTTATAGTAATACAATAATCGAGTAATAATTAATATTCATTTTTCTAGTCGCTACAATGCTATGAAAGTTTCATTTATTTTTCTGTAATTATTAAGATGTTTAACTGTTTTCTATAATTTATTCAAACCATGTGGACTTGTCAGAACCCTAGGACCGAACTTATGGTTCATTACAATGAGTTTTAGCCCTATCCTTTTATTGTAGATTTTGTAGAGCTTAAGAAACACAAATTTTGTTTCTTGATGGTTTGTGAAATTAGGGTTAGAATTATATTAACATTGGTTGACAGGACTCAATCTCGCTACTGTTTTTCCCTTTCATAGTAATACTTGAGCCTGAAGATTTAGGCAGTCTAGAGTTTAATCTCTTGCCGAACTCATTATGTACCTGAATTAATGACAGTTAACTCTGTGGAATAATTTATAAAAAAGATTAAGTTTTTATTAATTAACAAAACAGTTATTATACAATTTTTTGCATAATTTAGACATTTCTATCTTTATTTTAAAAGCGGTCTTGGATGAATTTTAAAAAAATTGTTTATTGAAAAAATATTAATTTTGTGAGAATACAATTTTATTTTTATTTAATTCTATATACATACGTATTTGCTGCCTTGTATGTTTATTATTATTCACTTTATATATTTTCCGTTTATTTTATTACATAATAGTTTTTTAGTAGTTAGGACGCTTTCCTTTGTATATATGATTTTTTTATATGTTCATTAATCAAGTGTGATTTGTTTTATTTTTGTAACTGAAACTCTTTGCTTACAAAGTTGTACTTTAGAAACAAATAAATAAATTGAATTGTTTAATCTCTTCCCAGCATAATTAAATGAAAGATTAAGTACTTTATTAATTTATAAATTTTTAATGTTTTCTCCACCTAGGTGTTTCATAATGGAAAAAATCACCGCAAATAATCTAAAAATTATGTATGAGAATGTGACTGAAGAAAAACGCCTAAATTTATTAAAAGTCGTTAAAAAAAGTTTAACTGAAAATCATACATATTTATCAACTAGTGCTGTTAATTTCGTTAAAGAAACGACACAACAATTTATGGAAAGGGTTATTACAACTGACGAAATTCCCTTGATTGAAGCAAATATTGCTGTTGAATTTCTAAATATTATTAGTAACTTATCATATAATTCCCAGTATAAATCCTTGTTACAAAATGATTCTGCATTTGTTACATTTATTTTAGGTTAGTACTTTTTTTTCACTTTAATTTATGAGCATTAGTGTGATTTGCAAATAATGAAAAGTCTTCCAAATTACATTCTCAATTGATTTTCTTGTATAAAATTTTCAGAAACCCAATTATGCAAGGAGATATTTAGAGCTCGTTTATTTGACAAACCAATCAAATTTTGCTTTCAAAATTAAATAAGCATAGCATTTATTGCTTCATAACATTTCACCTTTGATTAGAATTTCCATTGTCTCTCGCTTACTGATCTGCAAATTTAATATAAAAATTCACCTTTGGGTTATTGTGATAGCTGTGATCGGTTTAATCCAAAATAATTAGAACATATTTTTATCTCAGTCTAAATTTTTAGCAAATT
The DNA here is from genome assembly GCA_011037195.1 of Triatoma infestans. Taxonomy (NCBI): domain Eukaryota; kingdom Metazoa; phylum Arthropoda; class Insecta; order Hemiptera; family Reduviidae; genus Triatoma; species Triatoma infestans. Next base: position 27,556 of record JAAEAF010009481.1, read on the forward strand.
CACAAAATCCAATATAACTCAATTGAAGATTGAACAACTTTTAGAAATATAAAGTAAGATTTCTAAAATCATTCTGTAAAAATTTTGTATCGACATTTCACTTCTTTTGGTGTTGTTAGAGGAACAATTACTATCATGGATTTTTACATTGAATTTTCACTGTAAAATATTGTTTCACATTTTTTGCGGCAACCCCTGCGTTTGATAACCATGTCTTTCAAGATGTGTGTATGCCTTTCTCTCTCTCTCTGTGTGTCTGTGTGAGTGAGTGAAGTGAACTAGCAGGTTAGCTTAAAGCTTAAAAAATAGGAAAATTCTACAGAAAATACCATTTTATTAATTTTTTCTGATTGTGTGAAAAAAAGGCCAAACTATTTTCTTTAAAAATTTTCGGTTCCACCATGATCGACAATTAAATGTAAAAATTCTGAGTTGTAAAAATTGTTATTTAATGATTGAAAAATCTACTAAGGAGAGACATATGAGTGTTTCCGACATGTGACTTTTTTATAAGATTAGAATTTGAAAAACTAAACAAGTAATATGTTATTACATTTTTTAATCTGGTTTTTAGCAAAATTATCTGCTGTTCATAAAATGGGACTTGAAAGTATTAATGCTTTTACACCAGTTGCAAAATTAGAGGAACTGGAATCAGTTGATCCACATCCGCTACATTTTGTCAGAGGTTTATTAATTAGAATAATTGGAAATTTATGTTATAAAAATAAAATCATTCAAGACAAGGTAAATTGATTTTTTAAATAAAAACCATTGCAGTTTATCTCGCTTAATTTGGGTTATTGGATAATGCAGGAGATAACCTTGATTCCAAATTAACAGGTCAAAATTGTAGATATCTGAGATTTTGACCGTCATAGAATGCTTCTTTTGGTAGAAACTTTAAAAAAAGTGGAAGTCACCATTTCTATAAATCAGATTCTGATGATTGATGGTAATCCGAAACCGGTCGGAACTAATCAAAAAGCATTCTTTGTCGAACACAATCTCCAACAATAGTCAGCATTGCAGGAACAGCCACATATATTTTTGTTCTTTTTTAAGAAAAAAAGATTTCTAAAAGTTTATCTTTAAACTAATGTCCACATTGAAGATAAATTTGAAAATCATTACAAGAGGGTTAAATATTTTAAAATCAGGCTTATCTCAATCTCATTTTTAAATTAAGATACATATTTTAATTGACAGAGGCCGAGATATAAGCGAAATTAATTTATAAATTTTCAATTCTAAGGAAGCTCAGAAATATAACTTTTCTCAGAAAAAAAAAATTAGTTTTTCCAAAAACAAGAACTGAAACTGAAGAGATTACTGTACTGTACATTTTATCAAATATTTTGCTAAATTTATATTTTGTTTCCAGGTTCGAGAGATGAATGGAATATACGTGATTCTTGATTGTTGTAAACATGATGCAAAAAATCCTTGTATCCTTTATACCTGATTTTATTTTGTTAACTATTTCTCCGTTAAAGGTACCTTTGGCGCTATTAAAATATCTCAGAAACTTAAAAATATAAGATTTTAATTGTGATTTACTTGCTCTAAGTGGTGGTATTACAAGCGTGTCAAATTTTCTAAATTGTTTTCACTAGAAATAGAAATTTTTAGGTTTTCTGAGTACGAAAAAATGTTAGCGATTGGTCTGAATGAGTGTGAACAAATTAACTCAAATACAAAAAGTTGCAGGAAGCTAAAAGTAGATATTCTGTTTACGCATCTCCCGAAGATCTGACACGTTTGTTTTCTCAAGCGCAACTTTACCGGATTTTTTTTACTTTTTTTTTTCTTAGTTTTCCTTCATTTTCTCGAAAACAGCCCTAATCGTTTTTAAAAAAATTAATAATGTTTATAAAACTGAAAATTTGACAAGTATGAGAAAATCATATGTGTGTTTCATCCAAATTTGATTAGTTATTAAAGAAATGGAAATTACATATATATACATAAAATATTTATATATATATATATAAAATTGTGATTTACTATAAATCTTATGAACATCCAGCGATGGTTTTTCCTCTCTAATCACTAAACAACTCTGATTGAATAGTATTGATTATTTTAGAGATATCAAGAAAGCGAATCCATGGAGATTTAAAATATCTATTGTGACTGCTTTACTTGTTTCTGTTAAACATTTTAGTATTCTGTAAAAGTGTGGGAAAACGCAGGTGGAAGTGTGTGTGTTTAGGGATGCTTCTAGGAACTTCCCTTAAGAATTGGCTAGTCTTCTTACGGAAATTGCCATATACTTTCATACACTCTGCATATGCGGGAGTTTTACAAATAATTTGCCTTTATCTGAAGCTCTAAGTGGAATGCTTCTTATAATTCTAAAATAACTTGTGATTCATTTGTGTAAGTTTTAATTATTATCTTACTTAACTTACGATCAGTCATCATGCAGTGGTCTATCTTGGCTGTGGCTAATTTATGTTACAACAATCCTGAAAACCAATTACTTATAAGAGCAATGCCAATTGATTATACTAAATTGATTAAAAATCGAAAAAATTGCAATCAGCTAGAAAAAATTGAAGAAAGTATAGTTTTTACAGATAACAGTGAAAGTACACTGAATAAGAAATAAAAAGGTTCAATAAATTAATTTATTAAAGGAATACAGTATATAAGAATAAAATTAATGGATAAAATTAAATGACAAAAGTCCTGATATATAATATGTATAAGAACTATTATACAGTATCGAGCTTTCGACCTGCGGGCCAGGTCATTCTCAAGATGAACAACTAGATTAGAATAACATAGCAGGTTACAGTTAGATGATAGGTTATATTAGATACTTTAGCAGTGTTGGAAAACAAGCGGTGTCATTATTTCAATAAATTTGATACATGGCATTAAGATCAGCAATATCTGTTTTAAATTTGATAAATGTCCTGTTTCTTTTGATGTGGATAATTTCTGAAAATTTTCTTTTTTGTGAATTCTTTTCTCTATAATAAGTGTAAGGCGCGTCAACATCTAGGGTCATTGGCGCCCGGGGCCTTCTCAGAGGCCGGCAGTGCACTGAGAAACTAGAGTGCACTGACCCTAGATATTGAAGCGCCTTAAATTAAAAAACATAATAATAATAAGTGTTCTCTTCTTTTCTGTATAATAAAGTGTTTTATACATATATATGAGGGGCTTTCATCATTTAATTTTAACAATCATATTTTGTAAAAGTTTTTAAATCTAATAAACAAAACAAAGTTATAGTGAATAAAATAAAATTAATGTTTTCTTCTTGTTAGTGTCTGTAAATAAAAGTCATATTTTGTACAATATCATTTACCGTGTTTATCTCCTTAAAGCTGTTCTTTTCTAGTTAATGCCTTTATGCCTCATTTGACAAATGCCTTCAACTCGCCCTCTCTCTCTGGAACCCTTTCCCTAAGATCTGGTCCCATTCACTGCGATTCTATTTTCTTCCATTGAGTAAGTGATTGAAGTATCTAAGTCTTTGATCTTCGAACACCGATTTTATACATAGCAGTAGTTTCAATTATTTTCTTACACGATAGCTTCAATGAATTTACTCGTAAATACTATTTTCCTAATATTTTTGTAAGGACCTGAATATTATTTTATTGATAAAATAAGGATAATAATTAATTATAGCATAAAAATGATTCTTATGTTGTGTAGATGAGGCATGAGAATATATAAAATTACAGTTAAATTAGTTATCAGTCAGTGCATTAATCAACTCTCGTGGTGTTTTAGTATGCTCGAAATTATTGAGTTAATTAATTTAAATAAACCCTTGATGCAACAGTCCATGATGTGTCAATCGGAATTATTTGAGAACTTAAGTTATCCTGCAAAAATTGCCATGAACTTCAGGTTAGATATCAGCACCTTACGAAGAGGTTGGCCAGTTAGCCTCTAAAAGAGTCAAGGTAAGATTCTATGGCTACGATATGTATAACTGACGAAAGAATTGTCAAAAGAGGGCTAGAGTTCACTGTGAACTGTAGCGGCTGGAGAATAATAGGTGTATATTGAATGATTATACTAATAAACTAATTATTTAAAAAAAGAAAAATATTTATTAAAAATACTATTTTTTATAACTAACAAAAGAGTGCACTAGCATAAATACAAAACCTGGCATTTCTTTCTTTAATTTTTTGTATGGTAAAAATACCATCAATCAGGGGAAGAAAAGGATTTAATTTTGGGAAAATTATGTGACAATTCTTCAAATGTTCTTTTCAATACATCGTTTGTGGGTTGTTGTTCTGATAAATTCACCTAAAACAAAAAGAAAACAAATCTCAAATCCAAATAATATTAGAAACGGCAGGTTTGGTGCAGTGGTTATGAGCTGGGCTTGCAGGTCCCCACTTCGAGTCCTGCATATAACTACTAAATTATATGTTTAAAAATGTAAAGTTTGTGTTTCCGCCCTTATCCAAGGCACCTAACTTGGTAGTTGGACATTTAGTTAAATCCGCCCAAAAAAATACATTATTTTACTGTATTTTATTAATATTATAGTTTATTTACAGTATGTTTGCTCCAATTACTTACAATAAATGTTGGGATTTGCAATTTCCTCAGAAGTCTCAACTTGAGTTTCATTTCTCCATGTAAGTGTTGCGAATTTCGCAAACATACAAATTCATCGATTACTTCGAAACTTATCAGCACACTACAAAAAAATTCAGAGGGCAACCATTATGCATAAAACAATAACGCCTATCCATATATTTTGAATATTTGCGACAAACTTTTAGCACCACTGGCCCAAGACGAAAAGTTAGCTTTACTGCAGAACTACTTCAGCAAGCTATTAGGAGATTGTAGGCCTACTCACTAGGTACTCAAGCTTAAGAAGCACATACGACAAAGTCTGACAGGATGCAGCCTTTGTAGGTTTTGCCAGGAAAAGTATTATTCATGTTTTGTCAATGTACTTATTTTGGTTGCAGGTAAAACCAACGCCTCATGTAGGAATCGCAACCATTATTCTTAAGTGATATCAACAAAGTGTATCCTAAACAAGTGGGTACTACATAGAGCCCATGGGGGACGCGGTGGTGTATAGTCTATCTAGCCAATCACAAATGACTCTGATCTAAGGCTGGCGGTAGTAAAATCTCAAACATCTGTCGTCTCTCTGAAGGTCGGTTAATCCCACTTTCATATAAAAATCGCTGAAATTTTTTTCATACCTTTGGATTTTGGGAAGATAATATTAAACTTGTGCCTGTGAGGCCACTAAAAATGGTCTAAAAGATAAGATACCCTCTCACCTCCACTACTATGATATAATGGAGAGCGGCACTGCAACACTGCTTGTGGGAAGTAACAAACGATTTTTTAAGTTTGGCACCGAATTTTTTGTGCTCTCCCTCAAACCAAACGTGCCTCCACATGGTGTGGAACAATCTATTTCTTCCCCCTCCGACAGATTCACATGCAAAAGATGTTATTTAGTGAATTCCCAGGAAACATCGTTATAGCCATGAGAACTTACATAACCTTTTAAGAAACTAAATCTTAGGCGCAACAGCCAAAGCCCACCAGCAGGTTCCCATCGCCCTATATTTCTGATCTTCGCCACCAGATCCTTACCACTACTAGAAGCTTGGAACGCTTAGTTAAACGATTCAATCAAATTTAATAGTTAAAAAGTAAATCATATCTACCTGCTGTGCAAAGCAGTTATGCTGGCTATGTATAGACAAGGAACCGGATATGAAAACTTGACATTACGAAGATCTAATAAATGTCCTTTATGTAATAAATACTGCAGGACTTTGGCAAATTTAGGTCGAACGGCAACATGATGAGTTAACGACGTTTCTTGCCTCTTAGTGATTGAAAAATATGGTTTGCCAATTGAAAATTTTTCTCCTTCTATATTACAACATGAGAACAGTAGACTAATTCTCGATTCGTCCTTAAAGTTCTCTGCAACTAAAATTAAAAGAAGAGAATTAGAGAAACTCACAAATCAAAAATACTAATATTTAAAAAAGGTTTGTGGTTCTGTTTAAAAAACTGTTGTTGCAGTGATAACCTTTGCATATGAATCCAACATTTCAATATTTGGAAATGACTTTTCTAATTCTGATGTTTTCCATTGAGCAAGTAAGAGATTTGAATCAAATCTCAGCTGGGAGTAGCCATAAATATGACCAGAAATGTACGTAATAAATCTATATAAACTAATGGCAAGCTAAACTGAGATTATATAAAGGACTACACATTCTGTTTTAGCCAACAGAAATAAGGAAATGCAAAGTATACCAAGTTCTATGTGGACAGTTCACGCAATTCCTCTAATGATATGAGCTTCAAAAGCATAACAAATTCAACAATTCAATAACAAAATTAAACACATGTTGCACCAATAAAACCCGAGGTAAAACTATACATATATCTTGGAATAAGAACAAAAAAAAGATTGTAATGGAAAATGGCTTCTCTTCAAAATTCAAAGACCAGACATTTGGAGTCTGTCGGTAAGTTTTCCAGCATCTCCCACCCGGAAATTCATGCATTAGAAGGAGTATCCAGTTATGGGGTCTGAACCCTTTTGTGGGATAAGCGATCAGTATTTCGGGAAAAGCTCAGAAATGAGGAAAAAGGAAGAGAGCAAAGCTCTGGAAAACCCTCCCAGAACTGAAGCAAGCTAAGACCTGCCTGGGCGGTTATAACCAAAAAAAATCTGAAGTGTGCATTAATCTGAGTAAAAATAGAAAAGTATTTGATATTGTGTTGTTTATCGTAACAACACAATATCACCTACTCTATGTGTATTGTGTGAGGTTAGGGATATCAATGTAATTGTTCTATTGTGATGTTACGATGGGATCTCCGCAAGGACGCCAAGATCCCCGAAAAAGTGAATAGTCCACTTTCCCTACGGCGTAGCACTTCAGAGAAAATGCATACGAAACTCATGAACGTGATGCATCAGTGTGGGAAGAAAAACAAAAAAAAACAGATGAAACTTAATACAGGAATATGACGGTTAAAATTAAGTGACAAAAGGTCCTTAATTTGTATAAAAAACTTTATTATACAATATCCAGCTTTCGACCTGTGAGCCAGGCAATTTTCAAGTTAACACTCAACTGGAGTGTTATCTTGAAAATTACTTACTGAAGCGAAGGAAAATTCTTGACGAATTCAGATCAAGACAGGGGACATATCAGAAACTTAATTAGTACAATTAATGAATTAAAAAGATACTGACCATCCGTGACCCTTATATTTTTCTTTGTTATGAATGAGATTATTTCTTCTTTTTTCTTACTATCCAGAATCCATAATGAAAGAAATGAATGTAAAATTGTTATTATGTTACCCTTTGGGCCTTCATTAGCCAAGCGGAAGATATAGTTAGGTATAAGTGATTTATCAATTTCTTCAGTTATTTCACTCAAGCAATACTGTCTTGCACACCATAAAATATTATCAATGTCTTTCAATCTTATGTTTTCACAATTTTTTAATTTTTCATTAATTTCACGAAGTGACATTTTAATAAGTTTACTTACAAAAACGATATCGTTATATCGTGCATCACAAAAGTATACAGCCAAATGAATCTTTGAACGAAGTGGCATGTTGGTAAATACTTCGTCATTTAGATCAGTTATATATTTGAACAAATCATCATAATATCTGGAATAACGTAAACACTTGATAAAACTTATAAAAATGTACGGTTCGTCGTTATTAATTAAATTATTCAAATCAGCTTTCATTTTGTCAGCAAAATATTGTAAAAAATTTGCATCAATTATTGGTATACTACTTTGAAATAAGGAAATGCAAAGTATACCAAGTTCTAATGAGGACAGTTCACGCAATTCCTCTAATGATATGCGCTTCAAAAGCATAAGAACAAGTTTTCTTGATTCATTCCTTTTTTTAGCTAAACTTGCATAATACATGGCTTGTAATTTGTGATGAAGTAACACAGGTGGATTTTTGAGCAGCAATGAAATAGCATTTTTATAGGTAAGAGTACTTGTTAACCTTGATGGTATTATAATTGCAAAACATTGTATTAAAGGAAGCACATCGTTCTTATGAACAATTCCAGAGGAAATCTTTTTGCCGATTTCAACATCCAACTTCATTATAAATTTGTATGAAAGAATACCAACCTTCTTGGATGTCCACATTATATCTGCTATTTCTTCAAGATTTAAATGTTTTACTTTATTCACTTCCATAGAATAATTTGTGGGGGCAATATTGCTTTTTCCCAAATCCCAAGTAAGAAACTTCTTACATTTGTTAAACATTTTAAGAACTCTGTGCTGAAAGGTATCTTCATGTCTGATGAATGCCAACGATGAAGTTGACAATTTTAAATTATTCCACAATCCAATTGTAGACTTGCGGCATAACGGCTTAAAAAACATAAAACAATTATGCATAGTACAACAATTACAATCACATCTTCTATAACTGTCATTTGTCTTGGTGAGAATCAACAATAACAACTGTGATAATGAAAGCTTATCAATACTTTTTTTTATCTAAAACCTACCCGTTGTACACCTGTCATTGTTAATCGGAATCGATGTAATATTTATATTCCATAAATTCTTCAATAATGTCTGCTACTTTTGCAACACAATATTAATTGAAAATACTAGTTTAAAAAGTAACTTCTATTTAGAAAGAACTACATAGGTAAAGAAACGCCTGAAATTTATTATTTATATAACTTTTTAAGATTTCATCTAATTACAGCACCTCTATCTTATTCATATATTTATTAAGTTTTACAGGGTAAAATCATTTGTTAGAAGTTCAAAAAGAAAGCACTGACACATTTTTTATAGAAGTGTTTATTGATAAATCTTTCGATTATCACATTGCAGAGTATTTTTCGTGATGGACATTGAATATATCGATTGAATATCAAACATGTGATTATAACCTCTCTGTTTAAATTGTGTAGGGTCATCTAATGTTTGAAGCAATGTCTCCAATGGCAAATACGGAGAATGAAAATACGGAAAAAAATTGTGAACATGCACATAATATAGTGTCTACACAACCCGAACAGTCACAATTTGCTTCTGCACCACCAAATGATAGATTATCCATGGATCAGTTGCCATTAGAGGTAAAACAATAATTTCCTTTTCCTTTGTTTTGTATTGAAAATTCATTTTTTATAAAGCTATTTTCAATCTGAGCTTATATTTATTGGGTAAATTAGAATGTAATACTACCTAGTGAGGCTCTAGTTATAGTACAGTCAAGTCAGTTGTCTGCGATCAATAATATTCTAAATTAGTATAAAAATAGGAACTGCTCCTTCCACTTTTTAACAGTGTACGATATATCCAATTCATTAAGAAGTGAATAATAATATTGACCAATATTGAAGTGAATAAGTATTGAAGAATTTCCTTTATGTTGCTGTATATAAAATTTTCTCCCGTTCAATATTAGCTTGTCAATATTGTCTTGTAAATTGGACAAAAGAGATGAATTAAAGAATTTAAAAGAAGATTAAGTGATAAATATTTCACAAAAAAAACAGTTTCCAATCTGGTAAATTTAGTTAAATTAACAGTCACATTTTATTGTAGAAAAACTTCTCTTTAGCCACTTCTTTGTGCCGTGAGGCGTTCCATCGGCATTATGAATTGCCAACTAATAAGAAACATAAAAGAATAATTTGCAAAACGTGAGGTAAACACGGTCTATGTAAAGCTTATTGCCACACGATCGGCGTATCAGAGAATATGGATCGCAAAGTACTGTGGAGAGATGCTAGACTATATTAAAAACTTTTTTCTGAAACGCTAGAACGTTTAATAATGCTTTGTTCCGGGTATGCGAGAGAAAAAAAAGTTTGTTTAAAAAATAACAAAAGATTACAAACCCCTTTAATTAAAGGGGTTTGTATATAATTATAAAACAGTAGTAAGGCACCAACTTTAGAGTTGTCTAATGCCATTTCCAAATCTGTAGATTCTGTAAATAGAAAAGTGTAAGTGTTGGATAAGTAGAATATTGAAGATTATGTGAGTACCAGTTAAGGCTATGGCTTTTTACTAATGCAGACAAAAATCTTTTCCTTCTGCCTGTCTGGTCTAACCTTTTCATCCTCACAAAAGATTCTTTTCTTGCCTGGCCCAATAGTTCAATATATTCCTCGAGACCTACCTTACTTTCTTGCCGGTACGTTTGGCATCCTACAGCTCTTTTGGCCTGTTTCCAGCTTCCATGTTTACAATGTGGCCGTACCATTACAACTGTCGGGCCACCAAAACTTGCTGCACTGATTCTATCTGGAACCCTTCTCTATAGTTTTACCCAAGATATACCTCACAAAGCGCATTTCTAAAGTGTAGAAAAAAAGTCAATGAGTAATATAATAATAATAAGTTATTATTATATTACTTCTTGACTTTTTTTTCTACACAAAATGTTCAGATGAAGATATGCGTCCATTACAATACTTACAATATCTAAAGATATATATCATACAAAATTGTAAATCATTGGTGTCTGTTAGATGTTCTATTGAGATCGAAATGTCCTGAAGAAAATTGGTTGCAAGGAGAAGTGACCGCCCCTACTTATTTACATACTCTAATTACTCAAGTAAAATTAATTTTAAACCTAATTATTTATGATGCTTCTTTTTTTCTTTTTAGATTCTGCTCCAAATTTTTAACTTCTTGGACCCCCATTTTTTATCTAAAACTTTAACAAGGGTATGCGTTCGTTTTGCATCGATTCTTCACGATGAGCTGTTCTGGAAGAAGAAGTTAACCAACATAATTATTAGCAGGCATTTGAATGGAAATGAAGTTGAATTAAGAAATCCCTACACTATTGGGCTCCAGAAACCTCATTGGCTTAGTGGTTAGTTTTGGCTGAGTAATCAATTTTACTGTAAGTCTGTTTTTCAGAATAATTTCATTTACTGTATGATCCATGTGGTAAAGTACACTACATGTTTTATATTATTTTGAACAACGTAATTTTATATTGAAATTATGATTAAACTTATTGTGTGAAACGCCCTCACGAGTTGGTCTAATGGCTTGGTACGCGAATTCAGTGTTCGATTCCCGTGAGGATAAAGACGAGGCTATTCACCAGCATTGTGAAGAATGTGGGGAGCTACAATTAGTAGCACATCTTGGTAGCGAAACCCAGAACTAATAGCGGTGGGAGCCGTGGCATGATACCAATAAAAATCGCCGTCTGGTAAGATTTGGCCCTTAATGGGAGCTATTATGCCAAAGGTTTAAAGCTGTCCGCATTAATATTCAAAACTAAATTACCAAAAAATAAGTAGCAACATACTTCATATAAGAAATGTGCTGTGAAATACACATACACTACTTTCTTTTACTCCTCTAAATACAATTATATATAAAATGACAATTTTCCTTTAAATTTCAAATTTTGTTCATATATCCTAATATAAATATACAAGCGGTGGGGGGATTGGGGACAAATGCCAGCCAACTAACAGAGCCAGGTACAACAGTGACCAGTGTATTTATTTTAGTTTCTAACTTGTGTTATAGGACGAAATATTCTTTGGCGAGACTTAGCTGTGAATTTTAGCCTGCTAGAACAGAAATGGCATGTACATAAAGCTCAAATTCGCACTCAGAATTTTCATCAGCCGCATTTTGCTCCTGTGGATACAGTTAAAATTCTTCTGGTATGTATTTTATATACATATATGTTCACTGTACGAGTATTTGTCGTTAATTCTGTAATATATTTAATCAATCAATTACGTGTTTCATGTTTTTATATAAAAACAAGTTATAGTACGCACTCGCTTTTCTAAAATGCAAATTACTAAAAATCTCATTGCTAAAATTGTCATAATATAGATTTAAGGTAAAATTCTCGATGACGTGTTAATAATAATTTAATTCATTAAATTAATTTAAAAAAAAATATTGTTGATAATTTGTGCCCAGAAATGTTTCTAGGTTTAATGGTAGATAGCCTAACAAAAACAGTTTTTGGAGTCTTTTTCACTTTATCTTCTGCTGTTAACAGGAAGTTTTTTTTTTTTTTTTAATTTAATTTAAGGCGTGTCAACATCATTGGCGCCCGCAGCCATCTCAGTGCATTCCTGCTTCCGGACAATGTTCCCACGTTATACACAACATGCCCATCACAGTATAGTGAGTTGTAGAGGTGAATTGTAGATGAAGAGAAAATCTAATGGCAGCACTGCTGGTCTCGAACTCGGGATCTCCGAGTTGCTAGTCCAGCACCTACCACTAAGCTGAAGTAGTACAGTCGTGTCAAATTTTCAAAATCAAGTGTTCACCGGTAATAGACATTGAGGACAACCCTGAATCCGAAAAAATGATTGGTCATTTTTGTATATGTGTGCAGCAAAACTCAAAAATGGAAAATCGCAGAGAACGCTGAAAGTTATCGTTTCGAACATATTTATAGAACCATACACTACACTGTAGTAGTACTTTAGAGAAAAGATAAACTGCAGAACTCGAATGTGAATGTGGAACATCAACATCCTGTGATTTCTTGTTTTTGAGATTTTTTGTTCGTAAATTATTCGCTAAAAACATTTTTTCTTCCTCAGGGGACCTCAGAACATGTAATTACTTCCAGTGAATACTTAATTTTGAAAATTTTAGACGATCGCAGTATTTCCTCTTACTAGAATTAGAGAAAATAATAAAGATGATCAATATTTTTCAAGTTATCTTGTATCTTTTTTACTAATTATAGGAAGGAATTACTTCTGTTATATTTAGGGTGGAACAGCTGTTGTTAGCGGAGGAAGAGACAGGATGGTGAATTTATGGAAGATAAATTCTGAAACACTTCACTTAGAAGCAATTTATTCTGCTAACCGATGTCACACAGGATGGATTTGGGATATAGATTGTTATGAGCCTGATACGTTCTTTACAAGCAGTTGGGACAATAATGTTGTGCACTGGGCTTCTGAAAGATTGCAGCGTCTCAGCACTTTTAAGTTAGCAAATAATTCATGATTCATGTTTATAACTTAAAAAATAAAAAAATATGGTGGGAACCACATAACTTTCTCTTTCTAAATCTAAATAACACAATATAAAACATTCTTTAAAATTGTTATGTTTACAGACGTTTAAATAGGCTTGCCCATAAAAAGGTGCTAGGGATTATCATCTATACCTGCATTTAATTAGTATGGAAGCGCCCTTTTTCACAACTAAACCTTGTAGCGGCAGTTTAAGGTCTCTAACTTAATTGATAGGTCTCTAAAATCCGTTTTTAGGAAATTTTTTAATAAGTTATAGACTTGTATCTTTGCAGTGAGCATTCCAATTTAAAGAAAATCATTGTAGCCGTTTTCGGAAAAATTCCAAAAATCAAAATCTAATTTGCAAAATTACGTATCTGGTTAGCCGATTTTTTCAAATTTGGAGTTCTATCAATGCTTCTAATGCATTTTAATATTACGTATTGTACTGAAGTAGTACCCCCAGAACATCCAAAAAATAATAATAATAATTTTCTCGGGAAAATATGACAAATAAATAAATATTTATGTTTCTGGATAGTAGACGAAACTTTTGTGCCAGATGCAGTTGGTGATATCTAAAAGGATGTTAATTTGATATTCCTGCGATATTTGTTTTTGAGATGATGTGTTCATACAATTACATACGCGAAAGTAATAACTGCAATGAAATTGTCTCTTCAATGAGAAATGGATACAGTGTGATTTAATGAAATTTAATAAAACAAATTTTTTATCAGATGCGATGGTAGCAGTACCTAAACGGAATACCAAGTTTGAGTTTCCTGCGATTTTTCGTTTTTGACATAGTTTCTTAACATACACACATACAGAGACCATTCGCTAAAAGAAATAAAAAGAGAAATTAAGAGACAACGAAAATTATATATGTATATAATATACAACAAATATATTATATACAGCACTAAATGAGTTAAATAAAATAAAGAAATAATAAATTAATAAAAATAAAGTAAATACCTTCTTTTTTTTTTAAACGAAAAAAAGGGAAATTAGTATACAAAGTAAAGGAAAAGAAAATAACTTCTAACTACGAAATAAAAAAATAAAAAAAAAAATAAGAATAATTAAAAGAAAACCTTAAAATTTAAAAGAATATATGTAGACTTGAAAGCTGTGTGAAATAGTTACAGTGAGTAGCAGTAAACTTTGTACCAAGTAGTGATGGGACAGTTCGAGCGGAGTCGGTTCACTGGAACGAATCCAGTAGCGGAACGAGTTGATTCAAATCCCTATTTTTAAATAAACTGATTCCAGCAAAATTAAATGAAATTTTTTTTATTTAAAATTAAATTAAGGCAGGTATAGCACGAAAATTAAGTATTAAACTGAGTTGCATGTTGAAAGAACCAGTGACAGGATTCTAACTTAATATTTTGTAACCTCAAACCATACTAACAATCCTGGTGAGCTTAAAATACAGATGGTTGGGCGGTGGGAGTGAATTCCTAGTATAATTTTTTACGGTCAATATTTCATAGATTGAATAACCCCAGTATACACTAATACTGAATTATTTCCATTGCATAGAAGCATAAATTATATTTCGACAAAAAATTATATTCACTTAATAATATTTTTTCTAAATATATACATATAGAGAGCTATCTGGTGTTAGAAAAGGGAAAATGGATTCAGTTACAGGCAGCAGTGAACTTGGAACGACTTTCTGAATCTGACTCCAATCTGGGCACTCTCATTGGTTGAATCCCTGGAACCGTCTGGACCCGAAACCGGAGTTGATTCAGATTATTTGGACGAATGAATCAAATCACTGAATCTAGCCAATAGAAACGCTTGAAATGGAACCGACTCCACGAACTCGTTCCAAAGGCAATGGTGCCTGTAACTGAATCCATCTTCACTTTACTAACACCAGATCGCTCTCTACGTTTATATATTTTATTTTTTAAATATTCTACAAGGTTTATTTGAAATGTTAATCAGAAAAATAATAAAAAAAAGTTACAATCACTCTAAAAAAATATATAACAAATGAATGAGATACATGAAGTTTCATTTCATGAAAAAATATTTCTAAAGGGCATGAGAAGTCGGTATGGAAGGTGGAGGAGACTAAAAATATTAATCAGTTTTCAGATTTCAGTTACTGGTCAGAGTCCGAGCTGGAGCCAGTGTTAAGTTACAAACGATCAAATAAGAAATCAAATTTAAAAAACTATCATTTGGTCATAACTAAAATTAAAAATTTAATCGCCCAAACTTTACTTATTAATTCAATAGTAAAATTTGGTTTAGTTGTAACTAAAAATTAAATTTTTAATCAACAGATCAGTTTTCCACAACTAAAAATTAAACAATTCAAAATTGAATTGATTAAATTAGATTAAAAAATTAATTCAATCAATAAATGATTAACTTCAACCTCCCCGCGGGCCTGCTGGATAGTAATAAAATTGCATTGCTGTAAATTAATTTGCCCGTTTGTTGTGCAGCCTAATATTAAATTATTCATAAAACTGGAGTATAAACTTTCAGAATTATATATATATAATTGCTAATTATTAGTGTACTGTGTGTTTATTAGCAAAAAATGCAATTTTTTACTAACTGATGAAGTTAATTACATATAAAAAATTTAATAAAAACCCTGAAGGAAAAGGAACCGTGGAACGAGTCTATGGAGTCGGTTCCGATCCTGGAACCGATTAAAATCCAACGAATCCGATGGCGGAGTCGTTTTGCCCATCACTAGTACCAAGCACAACCTCTCTCAACGAGTGCACAACAGACTAACCAAACATTCAAAACTTTCTTTAACTTTAATATAAATTCTTGACTTGCATGAAATTCCGGTTTTTACATCATATTTCTTCAACGATCTACCCGTTGATCTTTCCCGTCATTAAATAATTAATAAGAATTACAAAATTTCATCTTTAAATAACCCTTTTTTTTTTTTATAGTTGTGGCAAACCTGTAATGGCCGTTTCTTCAACGCGAGGTTTAGTCGCCGCTGGTTTGCACACACCAAGAATTGTATTACTTGATCCCAGGATAGGTGTTTCGCAGCATAACCCAATATCTTCTATATCTTTTGAGTTGCACAGCCACACAGTTACAGATGTACTTTTACTTCCCGATCGAAACCTTCTGCTCAGTACTTCAGAAGATAAAACATTACGGTTCTTCGACACTCGCTTTCACAAACAGTGCTATAATGCCATCACAGTAAGTAAATATATTTTGTGAATTACGGCTTGTTTTAACAAAGGTTTTCATACTCTTATTGAAAAATTAAAAAATTACTTGCAATATTTGTTACCTAATACTGTACAGATGTAAGAAAAGTACAATGCATTGAAATAGCCTAATTTTAAAGCACTTCAGAAATTTGAAAGACCTTTATAGGATGACCCCATAATGCTTCCCTATTTCATATCACACCAACCCCATTAGGTCTAACGCGAAAGATCTCTCTACTCTCTCGTGTTCCCCCTCTAGCCAAAATTCCCGCGCCAAACCTTAGAATCGTTCACGACCATAATGCTCGCCCACAGAAAGAAAATTAAATAGAGTTTTACACTCTAGTGTGTAAACTAACTTCGCTCTGTGCAAGTCTGTTATCACACTGTCTGAAAAACGCATCCTGAAGATGGGCGAACGCCCGAAAGCAGGTCGATGACCCACCAATGAGCCGCTACCCTGAAAATGTCTCTGATTCTTTCCAGCTCTGTGGAACCAACCACCACAACATTCATATCGTATATCTGGTTGGGTCCGCAATGCAATACCTGGGATTTTATCCGTTATTCAGAAATTTTTAGCAAATGATTTTCTCTACACGAACTAGATTTATTTTAAGGGGGCATGCAATTTTAGAACGAACTTGATGATAAACTCAGATGATGAAGGAAAATCCGGTCAGAATTAATAAAAACATTGCTACACTTTCTACTTGTATCTATAACAAAACCGAAATTGAGGAGGCAATGCCCTGTTAACATGGTAGTGGTCCTCCTTAGTCACTTGTTTTAGTCTTTACCTTTCTTTCTACCAAGGATATGCATTGTGCAAGAACGTATCGGGTCCTCCAACTAAATCTTGGAATGCTTTGCCTTGCAACTTTTCTCCAGAAGAGAGAGTGCTTTCTTGTAAGCCATTTCTTAGTAGCCTTACAGTCAGTTTTAGAAGAGATATGGGAGAGTCAGGACCTGCAGGAGGCCACAAATCTTCCATTTCAGCCTCTTCGTTTCCCTAGGTGTCTCCGTGCCCCGTCATCCAACCTAGCCGCAGGTTATTGTAATTCGCCAAGGACTTGTTCGGAAGTACTGTGCTCAACTTAAGGTGGCGAAAATTTCAGCTTGAATGACTTTGGGATTCCCAGTTATTTTAAGATGCCGCAAAGAGGTTCCGGTTTTATGAGACTCCTGAACTTTACCTTAGCAATAACTTCATGTTCGTAATGCTCAAGCTTCCTGCGTATTTTCATTTTTGAGTAAAATGTTACATAAATAATTTGACCGTTCTCAAAACATATCGTTTATTACTAGGTCGAGCTCAAAACAAACATGTTTCCAATGAGAACTCTGTGTCAAATATCTTAAAACGATCGCATTATTTTTTCTAAGTGATCAACCCATCATTCTGAGGAACTGTGAGCTTTATTTTTGGAGCACACTAATTTTAGACGGCTTGCTTTCTCTGAAGCTCAGGAAAGTCCATTTTCTTCGTGTAATTTGTCTACCATACCATTAGATGCTACCATCAAATAATATCCAATTGTTGGTGTTGTTAGTAGCGAAACTGCTACCGTTTATCATATGATTGGTAGTAGTTCCACATCCACAGTGCTTGTACTGCTATATTCGGATATTACACTAGAGTGTGTAAACTAACTTCGCTCTGTGCAAGTCTAACTTATCACACTGTCTGAAAAACGCATCCTGAAGATGGGCGAACGCCCGAAACCGGTCGATGACCACAAAATGAAGCAGGCTACCACGGAAAATGTCTCTGATTCTTTCCAGCTCTGTGGAACCAACCACCACAACATTCATATCGTATATCTGGTTGGGTCCGCAATGCAATACCTGGTATTTTATCCGTTATTCAGACATTTTTAGCAAATGATATTCTCTACTCGAACTAGATTTATTTTAAGGGGGCATGCAATTTTAGAACGAACTTGATGATGATAAACTCAGATGATGAAGGAAAATCCGGTCAGAATTAATAAAAAAAAGCATGCTATGACGGATAAAATTCCAGCAGAGATCCATAGTTGTGAGTGAATTCTGTTATTTGTAATTTACTAATTGAACCAAGAATAAAAAACCTGAGATATTTCACAGCCTGTTATATTTATTTGTTCTTGCAGATAAGCCGTGATAACTCATTTCCTAGATGTATAGGATTTTATAAGGAACTTATTTATATCGGAGATAGCCGAGGCAACATCCATATGACTTCAGTAGGTGCTGACGTGTCAGACAATATTGTGAGTAAAGTTACTTGAAATCTTGTGATGTTCTGTGGATCGGCTTGTTGAATTTTCAAAAATCGAATTATATTAGCTAACATTATTGTTTCACATTCACAAGACTTTCTCACAGTGCTGATTGAAAAATTGTTCTCACTTTGAATGTTTACTCCATTTTTAGCCCCTAATATTGTCTGCATGAGTGCAATCATATCTCACACCAAACATCGCAGCTCCTTCTTTATCCAGACTAAAGGATTTTTCGGGCAATTTTTTAATAATTGTTTTATGTGCATAGTGTAGTTGAAACACCAAGTTTTTACGAAATTGTTGGAGACATTTTCAAGAAAATTGTTAATACTGTAACGTCTATTTAGTAGAGTGATTTTTTCGATTGACTGATTTCCTCAAACATGGAATTTTTACTGAAATGTATTTATCCACAATAATATACATGGAGAAACCTTACAAAATAGAAATAACTATGGAATACCGAAACTTCACGGCGATCCTAGAACTCCCTAAAATAAATCCCAACTAGATTAAAATTAATTTTCATGAAAAGTGATATAATTGATTTTGATCAAAAGCCTTTCGGATCCCATGGATCCTAAATGAAATATCAAATTTGAAAGTCTTTGAGGTTAAGGTACCTTGGAAAACGTATTTTCGGTGATAAGATTATTCTCCGATTTCGAAAATCTAACACGATTACAATACTGCCTCTTCCCACTTAGTAAAGCGAAGCAATAAATGTGCTAAAAATAATGGAAATTAGGTTGCTTCTATGTCGTAAAAACCTGTACGATTCCCCCACCTACTTACGAATGTACGATTCCCCTACCTACTTACATTTATATGTGTTATTAAGGCCAACAAAATGTTAATAAAATATTCCAAATTCAAAGAAAATAGATCCGTTTTAATAAGTGCAGTGAGAGCAAAGTGTTCAGTATCGAATTTTTTCATTTCCCACGCGATTAAGAGACAATTTTTTGTCTCTAAAACGTTCAGTGTCTCATTCATACCCTACTTAGTATGTAATATACTCTCAGAACTGGATTATAATCTACTCGCCAATGTTATGTGGAAATTTGTTAATTTTTGTTTTAGACGTTTAATGTTGGAACAACCAGATTGATTACATCGGTTGTTCCACACACTTCAGGTGTAACCGTTGGCAGTATTGACAGACACATAAGGATAATCAACACATGTACTACTACTCCACCTGTTGTAATTTGGGATAAAGAAATCGCGGGACAAGTTTCTTCCGTGAGTTATTGGAACTTTTTTTTAGCACTGCAAACACGATTCATTTGGGCCTACTATTATTTAGTTTCATCCAATTAATATGTAAATTTTTTTTTTTAGGTGGATCATCAGAAAGATTTGATAGCCGCCTCATCTGCGATGGGCTCTGTCACACTTTTCAAGGCTGTATCGTTATTTTAAAATAACGCTCAGAATTTGAGCAGTATGGCGGATCGCAGTTGATGGTTGAAAATGCTATTTTTACGTAAGCCTTCTTTTCTTTTTTGCTGCCAATTAACGTCCATAAAATGAAGCAGGCAGGCATAGAAGATTTCTAACCAAACTTGATTGGAAAGTGGTCAAACGGCCGATATCACTCAGCAAAAATGAAAAATAAAACATGGTGAGACTCAAAGTGTAAGCATTGTCAACGACCTGAGGATATTAGTTATTATTAAATAAAAAGCTTTAATTATTCTATTGTGATCTGAATATTTTTTTAAGACTTACCTTATATTTAATTGTTAAAACAGTAGATTTAAATCTATTTTTATAAATTTATATATTTTATAATTTAAAAACGAAATAATATATTAATTAAATTACATATTTAAAAAATGTAAAATCTTTAATGTAAATTATAGAAAAAGTCCTAATACTAATTTTTTTTTTTGTAAAGTAATGAGAAATATTTGTTTTCGTCATTTTTTTGTTTGTTTTACGTGTTTTCGTCAATTTTTTTGTTTGTTTTACATTTCCTTATAAAATTTACTAAATTTTATATTAGTATTTCACATTGGAATAAAATATATTTCGAATGTTCAAATCTAGTCTTTCAGCTTTTCCTCAGGAAACTCTATTACAATTCTTTTATTTTCTGGAAAGTATTTCCTGCAATTTTAGAAAATCAAAATAAATATAAATAATAAATCATAATAGTTAGATCATTAATAATTATTAAGTATGTCTAGCTTTTTAGGTGGGCTTAAGGTCTTAACTACCTAATTAGGTACCGTGGACAGGGCGAAAGCACATACTTATTATAAATCTTTTTCGAACAAATATGAATTTAGCAGTTAACCGGTAAATCTGTTTGAATGACGAATTGAGGACGCTCTATTTACAAGTCTATGGTCAAAACAACCATTGGATTATAATAACAGATTTTGGAAGTCATCTTATTCTGTGAAAGGAAGTGGAAAGGGGCAGAGAACAATGTTTAAATATAGTTCTAAAATTGATTATATTGTACTAATCCCACATACCTCCATTTCTGATGAAATATATCGTTAGCATTTTTTAAGAATATTTAATTATGAATTTAAAAATTTTATACACTCAACCATAAAAAGAAGGACATTCGAATTTATTCAATCATTATTACTGTTTGTCTTTAAGGAAGGAATAAATCTGCTCTATGTAGAGTTCCTTAAGTTATTAAAAAAAATCGTGTGAAACACACACACAACTTCCTATTACAACGAGATGTTTATACGGCAATGGCTTTTGCCATATGAGACTCTGACAGACGTTTACAAAACATCTCAATATCACAGTAAAATCAACCGGAAATGCGACTTGACTAATTTTTTTTAATTTTCCGCATTTTCTCGAAAACGGCTCCAACAATATTCTTCAAACTTCGTATACTATCGAAGTCCAATCACTTCACTTGAAACATTTTTCTGAGGAAATATTTTTGGGAATTTTGGGAGACCGGCCCCTCAGGGTACCCTCTAATTTTATTATAAAATACTGTACTTTCTGTTAACTGTGTATAATACAGAGGAAAATCAAATATGTTTATGCAATATTTGTTTGAACTGTAAGTACTACGCTCGTAAGCGATCCATTAGGTATAATTTGGTGCCATACTTTGGACAGGGATCTCTCTCGCTTAACTCTGCCGTTTTGATATACGATTCTGGGTTGTTATGCAGTGAATTCAGGGGGTACAAGATCCCTATGTGATTTTCTTCCCTGGATAAGCCCCAAGAGTCTAGAAGGGAATAGAATATATTAATCAAATTCACAGTTACTTACTTGTATTCAACCTTTGCTGAATCGAACATTCTTTTTGAAGCTCGAATTTTAACATCATTCTCATCTTTGCAAGTTAGAAAAATAACTTCCCGTATCCCAGACTGGATAATAATTTTAGCACATTCATTACACGGAAATCGTCCAACATAAATAGTACAATTTTTCAAATCGTAAGTGTTTTTATTTAAAATAGCATTCATCTCAGCATGACAAACTGTAACAAGAAAGTTTTAATTTAATTCATTATTTTTTTTTTTAAAGAGTAAAAAAAGTAAAGTAAATTAATGCCTATTTTTTCAGGCGAGCTTAACGTCCAACTACCAAATTAGGTGTCGTGGACAGGGGCGGAAGCAGCTACTTTACTATTTACATTTTTTAAACAAATATCAAATTTAGGAGTTATACGCTGGATTCGAACTGGGGTCCTCCCACTTATAAGTCCATACTCATAACCACTACACCAACACTAGTAGCTACAAGTATGAGATTAAATATCTGGAAGACAAGCCTCATTAAACATATGGTATAAGGGCAAGGGGGCCTTTATCTTCTTGCTCTTGAGGTTGTTTATCGAACCGAAGCCATTTTGCAGCATAACAAAATACTTAATGAGTAGGGCCATCTAAGTGGGCATACAAGTCGGAACTGGTGATTAGAAACCCCAGTAAGCAGAAACAGATGTAAAAGTTTATCAATAGCTATTACGTTGGATTTATTGCAAACTGTACAAAGGATATTTGTAAGTTTATTTACTGGCAAAAGAAGCATAAACAAAGCATGAGTTTGGTAGAAAAGAGCTTTAACAGGTTGTTTAGAAGGGAATATTGGGCTGCAGCTTCGGTTCCTCGAGAAAGAGAAGGGAAGTCTTCAAGTTTCATGAAGGAGTAGCTCTCCAGAATTCGTTAGATTAAACAGACAAGAATGGAGAGTGTACTCTAAAAAAATGGATGCCACATTAGACCCAAGTGGATCGCGCTGCGAAATCCCCATTTATTCTAATTTGGCAGCACAATGGGCCACTCGGTGTCTAATTACATCTACCCTTAGCTGAGGTCCTAGACTGACTTCTGTTAAGTAATCATTAATTTGGCACTAAAACTATAAAATCTAATTAAAACGTTCAAAATTTTTAAAATATTAAAATTAATGTCATACCATACATAGATTTCCGATTGTATTTATCACCCTCTTTGCCCCAAGGAAACTTGTTATCATCACAGTCATTTGGCATACCATTATAGCCAATCCCAACTATTTTTTTCTCCGAATTAACAATACAAGCACCTACTTGAGTGCATGGATCCTTACTTCTTTGTGCAGCTAGAAGTGCTATAGCCATAAAGTAATCACCCCATTTTAAATAATTTTGTCGGCCATGCCTGCAAAAGAAAATAACTTGAAAAGATTGAAAATATTAACAGATCTGGCATTTTAAGCTTCCATGGCCACTGCCATTAAAGAATTCTGGGGTAAGCCTGGTTCTATACTTTTTGATAAACCTATGTTAACACCATACTCAAAAATAATGACATCGTCAAACATTAATTTCTATATCAATTATATATAACCAACAAATACGTTTGGCCACTGTTAATAAAACAAGCAAAATATTGGTTGGTTGTGGCCAAAGAAAAATCTTTTCATCTTTAGAAGTTTATTCGACGTTTCAGACACCTTTGGCCTCAGGAACTATATGAAAAAAAGAAAAATTACATATTATGGATTGGGAAACAACATTGAAGCATCATAGATTAAAATGATAACTTATCCAACCCAAATAATATACATTAAAATACATGTTCACAAATGTACATAAATCCACCTTTCTTTAACAGGTATCGTATCTTACTAATTTTCAATTTCAATATTTTTTAATTTTTTAGTGTTCTGTTTTTATTCTTTTAATTTTACTTTTTATGAACATTTGTGTTGGCTCAGTTATAATTCTAATCTATGATGCTACAATGTTGTTCCCACTATATAATATGTAATTTTCCTGCTTATTGCTCTTTGCTTTTTTCATATAGGACACCAAAGGTGTTCGAAACGTCGAATAAACTTTTAAAGAAGAGGTCTCCAGCCAACCAATAATTTGCTTGTTTCTTTAATTTCTATACTTACCCATTATAAAAGTCACTGGATTCCTCAGAAATGTTCTGTTCTTCATCACCATTTGAAATTAATTCTTTCCGTGGGCTTTGACTTTCCGACATATTTGCTTTCAATTTTTTTTTTAAACCTGTAAAATGATTACCACAAATAAAGATAACTCAAACCCAAATACTATAATCAATAATGGAATTCTAAAAATTACTCGGAATGATTAAAAAGTGAAGTAAACAACAAACATAAATAACAGTGTGGATTTTATTTTAAGCGAGGAACAGCAGGTTGTTATGTTACCTCCAATTGGAGCCAAAAGAGTTGGCCAATCCCCGCCACAGGAGTAGCCAACGTCTAATATCTACAATCATTTATAAAATTATGAAGAATTCATTAACATTTATTGAAATTATAAATACATTTACTTAGAGAAAATTTAGATTTACTTATATTAATTTTTATGGCTACTCCGTCCGACAGCCAGCATATGAATTTAAAAGATTCATTCCATAAGTTTCATTCCAGTTTAATGCTGAGTGTATAAACTGAATTTGCTCTGTGCAATTTTATGTTATCACACTGTTTCAAAACATCCTGATGTTGGACGAAACAGTCATGAACACAAAATGAAGCAGGTTATCAGGGAAAATAACTGATGCTTCCCAGCTCTGCGGACCCAACAACGCTATATATTGGCTACACTGTGTGTCACAACTTTTAAATTTTCAAAGCTTAGTGTCCTCAGTTGGTTATGTTACTTGGGCTTGTGCTGAATACAACTAAAAAACTTTTTATAGGTACGGTCATTTAATATTTTTACTGGAATAAATAAGTGTCTATTGTTTTATTATTTTAAAGTTTCCAAAAGTATAAAAGTCATCTGAGAATCATTTATCCTACATATTATGTAATGTCATTTTATGAAGTAAAGGTTAATTACTTTGACTTAGCACTTTTTCAATCAAATTAAAACCTTTCTTGTTCAAAAAAATTGTTATGTTGAAAATTTTATTTTGAAATGAAAAGCCTTAAATGAAAATTGTATTTTGACAATAAACTGTGCTTGTACTTGCCACACAGTCTGACCCATATTGAACGGATCTTTCAATTTTAGAATGGAAAAAAAGTTTCAAGTATAGCCTGGTCTCGAAAAATAAAATTAGAGATCATATACAATGAAGCTTATCGGCTGGCTCATGTAAGACTTTTCTAAATTGTTAGATAATACAATATGTGCACAATAAAATAAATTGTTGATGGTATACTGTTTTTATACTAAAAGCAATAAAATTTGTCCAAAGAAGTTTTTGCAGGTACGGCTTGAATAAATTTACTGGCAGGAATATTTATTTAGGAAGTTGATCAGGGTTTTAAATTGTACTAAAATTAATGTCTTTTCTTAGGATTGTTTTCTATATGTAAAAATGCTACGAAGTAACGGTCAATTAGATTTATAGTATTTTTTAAAGTTTCATTAAAACCTTTTACAATCAAGGTTTTTTTTTATGTTTTATTTTGAAATGAAAGGTATTTATTACAACAAATTAAAAGTATTCTCAATAAAAAAATTCAACGGAGAGGCAAGTCTAGTGGAACTGGAGGTGATCAGAGAATATTCACAGATCAATAATAGTCTCAAGTTATTAGGGTAAATTGAAATTTATCCGAATTTCAGTATGTGACTGAGGTACTATGGATAAAGGAAAACTAATGCTTATGATTTCTAATTGGTTGCATAAAACTATTTCATTTATTTATTTCTTTATTCGTTTACAATTCGCATAAAAATTATTCTAATTTGGAATTGTAGCAATGCTGCTAATTTACCTTAATATTACTTGGTGACAGAACCATACATTATACACGAATTTAAGCATGCTACGATTTTTCGCTTTTAAGATATTTTGATCACACATACAAACCATTCCCAAGAGGAAGTATTGCGGTAGTGTCAAATTATCGATATTTTTTTTCCCCAGAAATAATGTTTTGAGGTCTTCTGAATTCGAAAGAAATGTTTTTAGCGAATGTGCTGTTTAACAAAATATTTCAAAATCGAAAAAGCGCAGGAAGCTCAAACTTGGGTGTAGCTACCGCATCAGACACGAAGGTTTCGGGCAAAATCCATCACCCGGTGTGCGAATTTTCTGAATAATTTTTTTTTTCTCAGTTTTTCACAAAAACTGAACTAACGATTTTCTTTAAACTTCGATACCATCTACATACATAAATACCCATCACATTTATTTGAAAGATTTTCCCGGGAAAATTGATTTTTTGGGGGTTTTGGCGGAATAATTGCGCTTAGCTTTTTTGTGATACTTACTGTGCAGATATAAACGTATCACTTTCATTTGAAACATGTTTCGAAAATAATATTTTGGTGATTCAGCGGGATTTATGGCATTAAATTTCAAACTTTATTTGCGTTCCTTCAATGTTATTGGCCCTGTCTTCTGGGCAACAATATGACTACATTGTAGTGACTACCTGAGCTGGGCTGCCTACCCTATGCTTCTATATTTTATGTTAGAGCTCTAAAAAATTTGTCAATTTTGCAGTTGTCAGAGAAAGTTATGTGTTTCACATCAGATTTTTTTCGTACTCAGGGAACCTTAAATCAGTTTTCCTGTTTCAGAGTAAAAGAAAGTGATCAGTACTTTCTAATATGGAATTAGTGTTATCCATCCATAGTAGGTTGCCTTACGGAAGATGGGAATCACCTCTTTAATAAACCATCTGGATTTGAACCAACTTTTTCTGTTTCTCATGTTCCCTTGTAAAACTACGAAGCAGGCTAATATGAATCAATTTCAGAAATTACAGTTGTTGCTATCATTGCATCTCCTTATTATTTATTTTTTAATTATTAATCTAATGCTTGTTAACTGTTTCAGATACAATGGCTGCTCAACGTGACAATGTATACCTGAATGTATTAGCTACAGCTGTTTCAGCTGCGGAAAAGGCTGGTAAAATTATTCATCAGGTGATGAGTTCTGGTAATCTAGAGATAGTTCTTAAGGTAATTATTTGTTAATACCATTTTTACTGTAAGTTTTTGAGGATTTAACTTGTGGCAATATCCGACTGCTTTCATAAGAATGGCACGCATTCCCATGACTACTTTTTACATTTTTTTACTCATGGTATTTACTTTCTCTTGCTGCTAGTAAGAGCAAGTATTGGGATCGTGTCAAATTGTTGAAATTGAGTTTTCTCCGGAGTCACATGTGTTGGGGTTCCCTGAATACGAAAAAAATGTTTTTGGCGAATCGTCTATATGTACGTGTGTATATATGTGTGAACCTTATTACTATTACGCTCCATGACTAATATGTCTGAGGTCCTCTCACTGATGGCATCTCTCGCATAACGGACAGATTCTCTCCTTAATCTCAAAAATAAATTAAGTCATAAACTTGATGTTTCAACTGTTGTATTTGGACAGAAAGACAAGTTTCTAAAATCAATAATAAATGTAGTTCGCAGGAAATACAAATAGACTATTCATAGAACAATCAATTACATTTGCTGCTGCGGAACTGACTAATGACTCAACTCAATATGATTGCTACCGGTCTCAACTACAGTCTGATTGGTAGGTAGTTGGACTTACAGGGCGCCTGAAAAAATAGGCATTATTTTAAAAATTGCCCTGTGTGATATTTCATGTTGAGACATATTAATTCATGTTGATTACGATTTCTAAATACTTTTGTTTATATTTCTTCTTCTTTCAAATGAATGAATGCCTCTATATATTCTATCTAATTTTCGAAAAGAAGTGTGCATTAAGTTTTTATGGAAGTTTTGGCACGAAAGACAGTTACAACTGTCTTCCTTACATTAGTTTTTACACGAAAAAACCCTCAGTTTTGCAACATCTTTATTCACAGAACACAAATACATAAAATATGTTTTATTGCTTCTAATTATTATTACCATTAATTATTGTTAATAAATTATTTTATTTTTATTTAGGGTGTAAATGATCCACAGACAGCAGCCGATCGTTCTGCACAAGTGACAATCTTGTCAATATTAAGCAAACGATTTCCAAAACTCACTATTATTGGTGAAGAAGATGATGATATTGGAAAGTTAGATGCTAATGTACCTGATTGTATACCTTCAGAAACTGTTTTAAAAGAATCATGTCCTTCAAGGCTAAAAAGCTTAAATGAAGAAGATGTAAGTATGAAACCATTAGCAAAAGGTAAGGGTGTCTCCTGAATGTTGTAGAAATAATTTCATTTGCAATGATTACAGATCGTTGTTTGGGTAGATCCTTTGGATGGAACGAATGAGTTCACTAAAGGTAATTGTTTATTTAATTTTTTTGTTAAATGAGTTAGTCTTTCGATAATTTCATTTAAACTTGTAATAAGTTGTGGCATTATTTCCGTTTGAAATTGTTGGGAGATTCAGTGGATAGTGGCGCTGTGGTAGAGTGTAGAAATATGATTTCATTAAATCAATACCCTCATTTATTTAAAGATTATTTTGTCATTACACAGTAAATCCTATACCTTGATTTGTATCTTCGTAGGTTATTATAAAGTCTAAATAAACAATAAAGTTATTTTTATTGCATTTTTTAAATTCAATTACTTTGGAACAATTGAAATATTATTTTATTATTCACAACACATCATATTACCAAAAGTAACATCTAACCTTCTAATCAACCAACTTCCATATCTCTTAATTTTGCCTATTCTCACCAAATTTCCTATTACAAAATTAATTAGTTTTTGAAAAATAAAATAATTAATTTACCTTTGATTGTAAAGTTTATAACACATCTGTGATATTTAAACATAGTTTCAATTTTTAGCTTCCTGCGTTTCTTCGTTTTTTACTTCAAAATATTTATTTCTTCAAAACACAACTTCGTAAAATCAGAAAAGATGGCACCACTTCTACTGATATCAGTATGAGAAAATAAAAAGGTCATTCTCCATAGGAGTGGTATTAAAAAGTAAATGGACTGATGAATAAAACACGAAATATAAATTAATAAAGTTTAATTTCTTAATATATGATCTTCTTACACCGAGACACTTTTGCATCCGGTGTTGTCACCTTTCCAAATCTCCTTTATAAAAAATACCGTCCTTCAACGTAAACCGTCTCATAACAGCTTGTTTGTCGTCGTGGATTCTCGCCTAACATTGCCTGAACTTTAGAACACATGATGATTGCCTCCCTCAACAATATCATCATTGAGCTCCTCCCTGCCCTTATTTGAAACGCTTGATCCACAAAAGCTTGAGTGCGACTCGATGATTGATTTCCGAAAACACTTTTTAGTGCAAAAATCAGCTCTCCTCTACTCCATCCGAGTTTGCCCATGAATTTAATGTTTGTTCGAAGTTAGAATCATAAATTTTATATTATAAAAAAAAGCTTTAAAAAGTTTGTTTAAAAGTGAAGTGTTCAAACAGTTCAACATGAACTTATGTAAATAATTCACAAACACGTGATATTTTCTAAGTAATTTTACTTACCTTTACTTTTCATTGCTATAACAAAACCGACGAAAAAAGACAGGTTACATTTTGAAATACTCTTGTTTTATTAGGTATTATATTCGAGATGCCTTTCGTCATGGTGAAGTGTTCTAAAGAACACTTCACTATATCCACTATTTTTTCATTTCAGGTCTAGTAGAACATGTAACTGTATTGATCGGTTTGGCCGTAAATGGTGAAGCAGTTGGCGGAGTTATTCATCAGCCATACTGGGGCTATGGACAAGATAATAAAAGTGATGCGAACATTGGGCGTACCATTTGGGGCACTAACGGTGGAAATATTGGAGGTTTAGTTATCAGAAAAACTGCCAGTGATAATTTAGTACTTGCAACAACGAGAAGCCATAGCAATGAATCAGTAGAAGCAGCAATTAAATCTCTTGGTGCATCTGAAGTACTTAGAGTTGGTGGAGCAGGTTATAAGGTTAGTACACAACAGAGTTGGGCAAATTGCACTCATTACTTGGGTATTGAATATGAGAACTGTACTCGATCTAATTTTTATAATTTGATTATGAGTACTGTACTCTGGTACTCAAAACGTTTGAGTACCGAGTACAGTATTTAAATTTTTTTTAAGTCAATATGAGTACTCTACACAGAATTTTTGAATATCGGCCTTGGGCGATATTCGAATTAACATATAACATCCATTTTTTTATCACTGTATTTTTTTATTCGTTTCATGAATTCGAATAATTACTCCCGTGCATTTCTTCGTCTGAATGTACATAAATCGCAGTA
>JAAEAF010009481.1:64531-184149 GCA_011037195.1 Triatoma infestans
GCCTATGTGATCATTTCTAACGGCCAACCATTGCTACAATTTGAATATGGTTTTTATGAGTTCTGAAAGTATTTCACAATTTTTTTGGGAGCTTGCAGCACATACCACAAAACTATATAGACACGCTGAGTTTGCCAAAATCAAATTTAAAATTTGGCAACTGGATCCTTGAATCTTATAAAGTTTCTATTACTGAAAGGGAGTATTAAACAGTACAAATACATGATCTTTTAGGTTTCCGCGGCCATTTTCTTGAAAAACACTTGAGTTTTCGGGTTAAGACCGCGTCAGTGGTTTGCTAGAAACCGACATTTCACCCATATTACAATGAGCCTCTTCAAGGTCGTTAGCTTTCAAGGTATATTATATTTGGGAGTTTCCAGTCCAAATTAAGACTATAGTTTTGCATAAACCGATGTTTCGCCAATACCAGTTTTAAACCAACTCTGACAGTAATTGTAGTGGTTGGTTATCCGCCAAGCATTCATTGACAGAACATTCGGCCACAAGTGGACATTCATTTTAAAGATACCAAAAAATTTGCCCAGATAAAGAAGTGCATATCGCAATAGAAAGAAGATGATGGACTCTTCCTAAGTAGAACATAGTTGCCCCTGCTCGGAGGAAAGAGCGAACAAAGAAAATAACGTTTCCTGAATAAAACATGGCTGTACCATTGGCCACAAGGCAGGAGGGGTAGGGCAAATTAGACCGCCAATCTTCAGCCAATCACGTGCGAAGGACGGAGAAAATTAAACCCGCGCCTACCCTGTGGGCTTGATGAAAAATGTGACACATTTTTATTAAAGGTTAGGCCCTATACCGCTATTTTTGCCTGCGTCAGTCTAAAATTCAAAAGAACTATTCTGAAGAAGACTACTACAGTATGGGCGAAACCGCGATTTATACCAAGCAACGGACTTGGCCTTAAATCCAAGACCTTAGTGTTGTGCAAAAAAAAAAAAGGTTATGTTTTACAGCACTGTGGACTCGAACAATCTAACTCAACCCAGTGATGATTAACAGTCATTCAAAACTTGTAGCTGGCCGCATAATGGCCCAATTGCCACACTGCCCTCCTCCTTGCTAGGGCAACCAGACCCATATGGCACCTTGTAGGATGTGTTGCCCTGTTTTGCTGGTTACGGCTTCAGATCCCTCAAAAAAAGCCGCTGAAAGTTGAGCATTTTCACTTAGTTCTCTAAATTAATCTTTTCACTTTTCCTTCTTAATATACGGTCTTAACACATACATAAATAAAAGGTTAAACTGAATGAAAAATGTTGTATCACATTTTTATTAAAACAACGATTTTTAAATTTACCAAATGAAAACCCTACATACCACTCACAAGAAAAAAGTAGAAATTATACTAATTTATGCACTTAGTTCAAAATATATATCCCACCCATATAAAAAATAGATATTAAAATTTTTTTCCTCTAATTTTGAAGGAAAATCTAATAATCTTTTTAACTTCCTTTATCACTTATTTGACACATAACAATATAATTTTGATATACAATTAACATAATCTAATTTTTGATATATAGATTAATAAACTTTCTTTTTTCATTTTCAATAATAATAAAAATTATAAATTTGAAAAATAACATCACAATCTGCGCCTTATATTAACTGTAAAAACCTAGGAATAGCACCTTAATGAAGATAAACAAAATAAAGACAAAATAAAGTAGAAGTATTGTACATTATAAAATTTTCGTACAAAAATATTTCTTTTTATTATTTTAATTAAGTCCAAAAGAACATGAATGAATTAATGCTATGGCTGAAGCCATGAAGTTACATTTGACCATAAACTGACTGTATACGTTGGTAAATAAGTTATACTAGAATAAGTAACAAGTGATATTAGAAACACAGTTGTCGTATCTGATAATTATTGTTAAGGAATAAATGATAATATTCATTTGTATATGCGCCACTTATTTTGAAATTGAGGTATGAACTTTTTTTTTTTTTTGGTCAGAGAGTATTTATTGTTCGCATTTGAATCCATAGAATATTTTTTATAAATGGTAATATTTCAGAGAATTTTGCTAATTTAGATGCTATATAGCAGTGATAGCCTGCGTCATCATCGACCGGCTTCGGGGATTCATCTACCTTCGGATATCTTGATAAAAGAATCATTGAGTAAAGTGGTTCTTCCAGTCATCCGACCGCACCTGGTTTGGGTTCTCTGGTTATACTCTTATCTATCTTGGGATTTGCCCTTAATTTCTGTAAGCATCTTGTGCTTGATAAGCCGTTACACACTTAACGCAATGTTTTGTTTTTAGCTGAATCTAGGATGGTCATAGCAACTGCATAATATGGATTTGGTCTAGTCATCAGCAAGGAGATCATGACATCCGCCCACCATAGCTATACTATTTAAAAAAAATAAAATCACCTCATGTGAGACTAAACAAGGGTCACTCAGAAAGTTTTGATATATTGGGAAAATTGATTATCCTTTCAGAAAGATATTGTCATTGGTGCTAAAGTACTTTCCTCCCGATTAATGCACTTGTTTTATTTTCCACAGCTTAAAGGCCTCAAGTCATTCATAGCCTACAGTTAGAAGTGTATTTGGTATACATATAAGAAATATATGTATATACAGAGTACATATATTTCCACAATAAAACGTAATTATGGAACTTAATTATAAAAAAAAGCTTAACTAAAAAAAAAAAAACTTATTCACTAATAAATTTGAAAACACCAAGTCTGGGAAAATGTCGAGTAATTTACATGGACATGATCATTTTAAAGGATACGAAATAGAATTTTCTCCCATGGTTCGAACATATATGTACATGTAACTAATTCATACTGTAAAAACCAATAAGCCAACGTAGATCTTACGTTATTAAACATCGCAGTCAACGATGCCAATAGTGAATATTAAATAATTCTTTGTGTCAATGACAAAACAAACAAAGTAACCTTTTCTTTAGAATCACTGTTCCAAAACATGAAAAAAACGTTGACATTGAAACTATCGACTTTTAAAAATTGATTGTGCATTTATCGATGTAGATCATTTTCTGTATAAAATTTTGGAATATTTGATAGCAATAAGTTTTAATCATTTCAATGTTAAGGTAATAGAATGATACAGCCTTTCCTTTGTTTTATGTAATTTCTTTAAAAAAAAAAAAGTTGTGTATCCGATGTAAGCTGTGTAACCTTGCAAAGCGTAATGGACTAGACACTAGTTGAGGGATCTTGGCTCCCTAAGGGTCCTCCTAGACGAACTCGAATGACTCCCATCACTCAACACCTGCAGAGATACTTCGAATCATAGGCAAACTCTAATTTATCAGCACACATATTCATACTTATATACACTTACATCTCAAAGGTGACTATATTCTCTAGGAAACCACTCACACCAAGGAACCATAATAGATCACAGGGCTTTTTGGCTTTATATCCTCTCCTACATAAAGCTGTGAAACATTAAAAATTTAATAAATTATCTATTTAATCACAGCATAAATATGCTACATTATCCAGTTGCAAAATAGTTTATTATAACTATTATATATAATAATAGTTAATCATTAATCTAGTTTGTTGCCTTTCTTCCAATGGTAGATACACCTAATCCACAAGGGGCCTATTCCCTCTATATTTACTCTATCAGTCCTGTAAGGAATACCAAAGCCGATGTCAGATCTAGCTTCTTTCGCAAATTTACCACAAGGTATTCTCCGCCAAATTTTCCACGAGAAAAATGCTTCCTAAAGAGACGCAGTGATCGAATCTCCTTTCATCATTCTACCAGAAGAGTCATCAGAAAGATATAATGGATCCTTCATGAATAACTTGCTGCGTTTGTCCCATTACATTGTTCCAGTAGGTACAGTTTCTAATGAGTCATTTTTTGAGGTCTCATAAGCAGTTGGGATCGCCCAAATCAGGAGGAAGATCCCCTTGCTCTTTAACTGCCAAAGAACTTTCCATCATACCCACAGATAGAATTTCATGTGAGTGGGAAATGACAATATAAGAAATTGTCTGTGATTGTGACCATGGGTTGGTTGATTCTGAAGTGTTTCTGAATTCCTCTATCATCATAGTCAGGGTTATCAAATTTTTATAATTCCGCTTTTTTAAAGATCTTTCACTGCGAGCGGTTGCTTTAATTTTCCATTTTCCTCTTCCATTCCGCCCAATCTCCTTTTCGAAGCCTCGATCTTTAATATCAGTGCGAACTTTGCCCACCATTCTTTTAACATGATCATTTCAGTTTTTTTTTTTTCAATTATTCTCACCATCAGTGGCCTCTATGAGTACACCATGATCTTTTCATTCCTTCTTCTATTCAGCCTGGACACTCTTATACCTTCCATCTCCACTAAGGGCAACCAATTCTTTTGACGCTCGCCTAAACTCTACCTTTCCGCACTCCTTGTCAGTATACGTTCCTCTATATACTGGTACGTTAGATGTGAACTCTAATTGGTAGAGCGTTGAGAATTTGCATGGTTGAGATGAATATTGGCTCACGAGTCGGTCGTTCGGTTATTGAGGCTAAGCCTTGAAAAAATGTTTATTATTATATTTAACTGTCCTTTGCACATGTGATTAAAAGAAATTGCACTTTACAGTGAAGCCAAAGAACATCTCGCCCCCAAAAACCGCAAAAATAAATTTTTCCGAGAAGATATTTCAAGTAGTGGTAGGAATATGTGAGAATAGATACGAAATTTGAAGAAAATCGTTACAGCCATTCTCGAAAAAAGAACAAAAACCTTCAGTAAAGTTGCTTTCCCGGCTGTTGGATTTACCGTCACTTCGTATTGGATTCAATGGTGTACTTAAACGATATATCATCTTTACGTTTGCTGCGCTTTTTCTTTTTAGAGATATTTCGTTCATGTATACACACGTGTTTCTGGTAAAAATCCAATTTTGAAAATTAGACCCGATTGCAATCCTTCCTCTTACAACAGTAAGAAAAAGTAAAAATACTCTTTTGCCAAAGTTCAAATTTGTACATAACTCCAGTAGGCAATATTGCAATGCTGCCAATTATTTATTTCTTAAATCTACAGGTAAACATAAACTTTTTTTTTAGATTTTAATAAACTTTTCAACATATTCTGTAATTGTTAAAAAATGGAGGTAAATCTGCTACTACCTATTTAGAAATAATAATAACATTAATTGCGCAATAATTGTATTATTTTATTTCTTTTTTGAGTTCATGATGAAATATTGTGTATTTAAGATTTTGGAAATCAACTTGAGTATAGAATCTATATAAATATATGACCTGTATCTATCTAAGGAGGTTCCATTATTATGCATTGTGCCAAATGCCAGTGTCAGGTGAAATGGTATTCTGGGTTATGAGGTCCCAACAATTACTTAGTACGTATATTTTAGGTACAAGTTACAAAGTTAAACAACTTTTAAGTTACTAATTTGGTATATCAAAGTATAATCTTGTTCGTACAGTATGTATCGGGTTGTAAGGTTGTGATATATTTATTTATTTATAGTTACCTTAAGTTCCAAAATATTGTTTTAATAAGTTGAGATTTAGATATGATATAGAGGTCTGCTCAGAACAGGATATTTTCTATTTTTACGGTCCTAGTAAGTAGCTGTAAGAGAATGAAGTTTTACCTTAAAAATATTCTAAAGTAAAACTGGTTATTTTCAAATTCGTTTGATGGAAATAGTGGAAAATAAATAGTTTTTATTCATTTCATTACTACTATTGATTGTGTTTGAAATGGATAAGTAAGTAAATTACTTCACAATTTTATCAGGGAGTAGGTTATGTTATTCTAGGTTGCCTAATCTAATAGCCTGAGTGATATAATTCATATTTAATTTATCTGCTTTATGTTTGACCCTGTCTTCATACGAAAACTGACCTAAACCAGAGAAATTGATAGAGGGCAGTTTTCTTCAAATAACCAAATCTCTTGATGCAGTAAAAAGAAAATCATTGTTATATAGGACATTTCTATGGAATCACAAGTGATAGCATGGTTTTATCAATGGTTTATTTGTTTTGCTTAGAGACGATAATTAGAAAAACCGTGTAAATTACCATGCTCAAATGTCTACTTAGTCCAGATGGTATTACAATCATGGTAAGTTCTTCATTAGGATGAAACCATTTTGCCATAGTAATTCGTTAACTCACTAATTGTGGCTTGCTTTATTTCACAATTAATTATTTATTTATTTTTGGTTTGACAATTAGTTATCTTAATAGGCCCAACTGTAGAGCAAAGGTCTTTCCCAGTGGTAACCATACTTCTTAAATGTGATTGGATCACGAGATTCTTGCAAATTGCAATATCCAATCCATGTCCAATCATCGTTTTCTTTGCCTGCCAACTTTTCTTAAAGTCCTAAGACCAATCCATAATCTTATTGGTCCATCGCCCACTGTACTATTCTTGTAATATGTTTGTCCTCTAATGGTTGTGGGCTTGTTGGAAGTACCAGGAAGTGTTAATCGCGTTATTATGCTTTTAAAACCGCTTAGATGCCAAGATCCCAGTAGGAATTGGTAATACACTTTCCCTTACAGGTATCTATATGAATTTATTAAACAAGTTTAAATTTATTTACAGGGACAGCGCAGGTACATTTACGCTACCAAAGCTGTTGTGGATATTCAACTGAATTTCAACCCTTAAAAAGGGTTTCACCATCGGATTTGAAACGTGGTACTGGAGGACGATCATCATTCAATGGAATTGTAGCCACTGTATTTGGTGCTACTGGATTTCTTGGACGTTATGTAGCGAATAGGCTAGGGAAGATTGGTACGCAGGTAGAGTGATGTGTATAGTATGTTACTAATTTTGTTTTTATTTTTATAATATTGAGCAAAACTAGAAAAAGTATTTCAGAGACAAAGCCAGAATATTTTTTCTACGGTAGAGTAGAAATAAGGGAGGTAACTTCTAATGTTGATTCTTAACTTATCTTGCGAATGGCAGTGCTATTGTATGAATTGTAATAAATCTTGCTTTATACAGTTCAACCATATAAAATATATAACAATATGTTATAATCTAGTATTTATTTAGTAAGGCCTATTGCACAGTTGACAGAGAAACGAGAAATAAGAACTAGGCGCGGAGATTCAGCAGTGTCATAGGCCTCAACAAACAGACACTTTCCCTCCAGTCTGAAAATGTTGAAAGGTTATTTTTGACATTTTTGGAAAGCGAGGAAAAGAAAACTTATAATGCGCGCAGCCATCTAGATTATATGTAGGTAAAAGTGGGAAAAAATTACAATAAATTACACAAGGAAAAAAGTGAGTTTTTTCCATGTATCCGCGACTTAAATGACAAGAAAGATATAAGCTTCTTATGTATCAATTTACTAACAATTTTCTTGTATTAACCTTGCCTAGGTTTCAGTACTTATTTACTAATTTTACAAGCTTTTAATTCCTTAAATTTTGCATTGCTTTTTCAAACTTCATCTATTCTTATAGAATAGGGTACTCAAATTTCTTAGCGCCTCCCCTTAATAAAAATGACTTGAAACACTGAGCATACTTAACACCACATTTAGAATTTAGTTATAAACTATTCTCCAAAACATGCTATTTATTATACGCCATTTTCTAATGTCTAATCATAATTTATAAAAATTCCATTTTGTCATTAAACACCAATGCATAGTAACAGAACCTTATGTCCATAACATTGGAATGTTGGTTTGCATGCGCTTCCGACATCATTCACGAAGTTTCACAGAGGTCATGATCTAAATGTGTGCGTCCCTATTCCAAACCATAGTTTCTATTTTTCTTCCTTTGATCTCTGACCTATTTCTTCTTTCTTTGTCTAGTGTACGGCAGGCCTAAAGTTATTCAGAGTTTCTCTTATCAACTGTGATGACGGTTAAAGAATTTCAAGTCTCAATTTACTTAAACAGTATTAAGAATTCAAAATTATTATTGTTATTTACAGTTAATTCTACCATATCGGGGAGATGCTTCCGAAGTATTACGACTAAAATTGGTTGGAGATCTAGGACAAGTTCTTTTCCAGCCTTATCATCTTGCAGATGAAAAATCTATTTATAAATGTTTGAAATATTCAAATGTAGTCATAAATCTAGTTGGACGAGATTGGGAGACGAAAAATTTTTCATTTAAAGATGTACACGTCGATGGTGCCCGTCGCATTGCCAAGATAGCAAAAGAAGCTGGTGTAGAAACATTAATACATGTATCTGCTTTAAATGCAGATCCATCTCCAGAAGTAAGTCCTCGGAAGTAATTTTGTAGCCAATAAATTGTTTGTCAGTAGTAGTTACCATTGCAGTGGAAGCATTATTAGGTAGTACTCAAATGAATCCACCTAAATTATTTTATAATTTCCTTTAGTGCGGCCTTATTAAGAAAAAAATCCAACATTATATGTTTCGTGTTATGTTTTAGCCATATATGCTGAAAGAAGGCTCAAAATGGTTGGCCAGTAAATACGCAGGAGAAGCAGCTGTATTGGACGAATTTCCCGATGCAATTATATTTAGGCCTTCTGATATATATGGACAGGAAGATAGATTTTTAAGGTAGCTATTAATCTTAATTTTAAATATCAATACTGCTTTATTTAAAATTACTTCTTATTGCGTTTATTTTTTTCGTTTCAAGCAATGGAGAACCCAAATGTATGATATGTAGAG
Organism: Triatoma infestans; assembly: GCA_011037195.1. NCBI lineage: Eukaryota > Metazoa > Arthropoda > Insecta > Hemiptera > Reduviidae > Triatoma > Triatoma infestans. Next base: position 73,229 of record JAAEAF010009481.1, read on the forward strand.
GGAGTGGCTATAAACCCAAATACACTACAGCCTAAAAGATCTGTTGTGGCTACCATGGGTTTCATCTTTGTGTAGAGAATGTAGAGGCCTGTAAATATATATGTGTAAATGTGAGTGATAGTGCATTTATGAGCTAGAGTTTGGCTGTAGGTATGCTAAAACCAAGAAGTTGCACAATAACTGACTCTGCAGGCCCCATGTGTGTTGTGTGAATGTGTTTGTCAGTGTGTTGTTCGTTTAGTTCAGTGTCAGACTGGAACACTGCCGGGGCGCCAAGCAAAAATGTTCCCTCTCGTGGACCCAAAAGTAATGAATTTTCTTTTCTTTAACGTTATCTGATAAGTTTTTCATTTGAAAATGACCTTTCGAGACTATCTTAGAATGCCTATGCTCTGCAGTACTGTAGACTAGAGGGATGGCTCTAGTGAGCCATTCTTATTTTCCACATTTAAGCATTCATTCACTCATCATCAATGAGTGCCATAAGAAATTGTTTAAGATGTCCAAAAAAATGGATTTGCTCAAGATCCATATTTTGTCCGGTTCCAAAAAGTACTTGAATCACATCATACAGACGTCGAGTTGCGTAGTCCTCTAATGAAAATAAGCCTGGTCTTGCTGTGGGAAGTATTAAGTAACTACTCCTTGTTGGTATGTCAAGTATGTTGGTAGTAAATAACAGCAATGTGATTATGTCTACGGAGGTATTCAGTGAGAGCCAGCATGGTATGGCCTAGAGATGTGAGATAGTGTATTGATATAATTTTTTTTATATTCATCATAAAATCAAAAATAATTTTATAAAAGAAATTTTTTCTTATAGAAGGTTGTCACTTATATATAACAAAACAAACAAAATTAACATCAGAGACATTTTCCGTGGTAAAGCCTGCTTCATTTTGTGGTTATCGACTGGTTTCGGGCGTTCGCCCATCTTCACGATGCGTTTTTCAACACTGACTTGCGCAGAGCAAATTCAGTTTACACACTCATTATATTTTAATTTTATATTATATTTTATATTAATTTTATATTATATTTTAATTGGTACAAAAATAACATACCCTACTGCTTGATTATATTTTTCCTCGAGAGTGTGTTGACTGAATTTGCTCTGTGCAAGTCTGTTTGTCACACTGACTGAAAAACGCATCCTGAAGATGGACGAACGCCCGAAACCGGTCGATGACCACAAAATGAAGCAGGCTACCACGGAAAATGTCTCTCTGATGCTTTCCAGCTCTGCGGAACCAACCACCACAACAAACAAAATTAAGTTGATTTCCCTCTGAAAATTAAGATTATTTTATATTAATGATATATAATTTTTAAACATTTAAACATACGCATTTTGTGTAGATATTATTGTAGTGTTTGGCGTCACAACCTGAAATTTATACCATTATATAAAAAAGGTGAAGCTACAGAAAAGCAGCCAGTGTTTGTGTCCGATGTAGCTGCTGGCATAGCAGCCGCTTGTAGAGATCGTAATGCTCGAGGAAAAATATATCAAGCAGTAGGGTATGTTATTTTTGTACCAATTAAAATATAATAGATTGCAAAATTTCAATTGGAATTGTTAATGGACTAAAAAACTACATTGCAATTGAAGTATTTTTTTTAAATTTCAGACCTAATAGATATCTACTTTCTGAATTAGTTGACTGGTTTCATCGCCTGACAAGAAAAGCTGGTAGTTGGGGCTATTTGCGTTATGATATAAGATATGATCCATTTTTTCAAGCAAGAGTTTCATTAATGCCACTATTGACTCTTGGACATCCAATTGCTGATCTACATTGGGAACGCCTTGAAAGGGTTGGTATAAATCACAGGTTGCCTAGCATAATTGATCGTGTTATCTTACTCAATTGAGTATCCTCAAATAATCCATGAGGACAACAGAAATTATCCACCATATAGCTTTCATTCAGAATCTTTTATTTATACTTAATTTACTAGACACTAGCACGAGACTCAGAACTGAACTCTGCTACAAGTATTAATAACTAATTTTTTTAAATTAATTTTCTAGGAAGCTCATTCAGACAAGGTAGATAAGAGCATCAGAACTCTAGAAGATTTAGGAATAAATCTAACACGAATGGAAGATCAAGTGCCATGGGAACTTAAGACATTCAGAGCTCACACTTATTCTGAAAAAGAATTAATGGAATTCGAGACACCAAATCCTCCACAAACAATATCAGTTTAGCTAGCTCTTTAAAAAACTCAGATATTATAAGGTTTTGTTAAAGTTAATAACAGTCTCGCAAAAATGTATTGAAGTAAGGTAGTCTCCAAACCTTTTGTTTAACGCTTACTTAGTATACTTGGTAAATTTTTAGTTTTCATGATTAATATAGTGAAATTTTATTAAATAGATTCAAATAACGTTGTTAACTGACTCAATTCATATATAGATTGCCATTTAGCGCTGAGGTTGGTCGCTCAAATATGGTTATTTTGTTCCATAAAAATATGAAATACTTGATACGGTCTTCGTATTTATAAAGTTTGGAGATGCCTGAATGCCCATTATATAGGCTCAGTTTATTCTACATTTATAAAATCCGTAAAATATAGCAACTCACAATAAATTTATTTTTAAATTATTTGTTTTTTCGAAATAAAATTTTTCAAATAAAAGAAGATAACAGTTCAAATTGATGGGTTACCACTTTTAATTTCTCCCTTACCCTTTTTTAATTTTTCAACGTATACTAGATGATAATTTTTACTTAACAGTAAGAACCGTTGAAGCTTAACTTCGTTTCAGGCTTCTAGATCAACATTTTACAAATTGGCTTGAAAGTTCTCGAAAGAAAACCCCCTAAATAAATTTAATAAACAAAACAGGAAATTAGGGCAAAAACCGAAACATATATCGGAGTTACGTTTTTATTTCAAGAATGAGGCAAGCTAAGACGTTTCTGGGCAGCTCGACCTGAAGAGATTAGACAATCCGAACATAAATAGGTTATATTTACAGTAAGTTTCCTCATTGGGCAATACAGGGCAGGTAGGAGTCACCCGACTGAACAAGTTGTACTTAAAACGCGATGGCGCCTGCAGATTCCGGTAGATGGAGATTGCACTTCCTGATGAACTGCGTTGTCGTATAGAGAAGATTCAGAAGCCTGCGTGCACACGGGTATCGAAAGAGAATGTATCCCTCCTACTATCGTTCCAGATCATTAACTTTCCCAAGAAATAAACTTGAAAGGTGTGCTTTAGATTGGGAGTGTTCTCTCTCAGCTGGGCAGCATTAACAGACTTCTTTAAATAAAATAAGAGAAAGTAAAAAGAGTTCATTTTTATTCTATACTAGCGCTTGGAGACAGCGCAATAGATTCGTACAGGCCCCAAGTGGATCCATTGGGCTCCCTAGTTTCATTTCAAATCAATCCCGTATCATTTGCCTTAGCTGAGGGTAAAGATATCTTCGATATCAGGTTCTACATTTGAGTTCCGGCATCAGACTTAAGGAACCAACTGTGAGTAAAGTGACTCGCCTCACACGATGACCCGAGTTTTATCCTTCTTTCCACATTGCTGCAAAGTATATCAACAAGAGAACACATACTGTGGGAATGTTTCATTTGGAGACAAATATTATTCCTAGCTAAGACAAATCATTACAAAGACAATCATTATTCATAGCTTAAATTTCGCTCTGCCAAGAAGATAGTCCTACGAGAGCGTAGTGGGTCCTCCTCGGAGTTTCAAATGGTACGAAAAAAACATGGTGTACTACACTCACACGACTTTATCTTTCTGCACTTTACATAGTAGAATGGACAAATTTTCTTCAGGCTTTATATTTTTACTAAATGTTTAGTGATTTCAACATTTTAAATGTAGGAGAACCTAAACTGGAATAAAATAACACTTCTGAGTGAAGCGTGACATCCTAGCTCACGCAGTACCCTTCTAATATAACTATAGAAAGCATTGCAAGCTTATGATGCAATACTTCCAAAATCAATTTCCCTGGAAAAAATTACATAAAAGAGATAGGCATTTATGTATATAGATAGTTTGTGAAATTTAAAGAAAATCGTTTGAGCCACTTTAGAGAAAATCGCGAAAAGGAAAAAAATCAATAAATTCGCATTTTCGGTTTATGGATTTTTACGAAACCTTTGTGTCAGTTGCGGTCGGAGATGTTAGCTACCAAGTATCAACTTTGAGCTTTCTGCGATTTTCAATTTTAAGAATTTTGTTCATGTAGACACAAAATCCATTCGCTATAAACATGCTTTTCGTAATCACGGAAATTTCAAAACAAGCATGCTCGGAAAACTCAATTTCGGAAATTTTTCAAAATCTCAATACTTCCTCCCATGCGGAGGACCCGGGTTCGAGTCCAGTGCTGCTCTTAGATTTTTTTTCTCTATAGGAGCCTCTACAACTCATTATCTGGTGATGGACAGTGTTGTCTATAACTTGGGTGGCCGGCAGTGCACTGAGAATGCTCCGGGGAGGAACTATAGATCTTTCAGGTTGCAATGCACTATCCTATAAAAGAATCATCTACTAGTACTGCGTTTTGTAGGAACTTCAAATAAGTTTTGGAGAGGGGCTAGAAAATTTTAGTAGCACTGTTGTGGAATCTTTTTTTTTTATAAGCTACCAACTGTAAACATGATACAATTCATGGTTGAAGTATGTAGATCTATCTTTATATATGACAAAAAATATGATGCTTTTCTTATACTGCTTTGTAAAAGTAATGAAATAATTGAATACAAATTAATTTTCAATTGGGAATTTTTTCCTTATCGCTTGTTTTTGAAGCAACACTGCATAATCATACACACACAAACATATTTTTACTTTTTCAGTACTGCATGTGCAGATCAAGAGTGAATTTCTCCAGAGATAGGATGGTTCATGATGAATATTTATTATTAGGATATTAGTTTTGTTTAATAAATTGATTACACTTTTTGGTAACTTCATTTTAGTTAGCTTAATGTTTAACGTCATTTATAAAAAGTTGCTTAATCTTGGATAATTTATATAAAGTATAGAGAGCAGCTAAAAAAAAAAAAAAATGAAGCTTTATTGCAGATGCTTAAATGTTTGTGTTGAAATTTTTGGAGAAATTGAAGTTGATAATTCCACTACTTGCCAAGGAGAATGGATATGTGAAGTAAGTTGTTTATTATTATTTTTAAAATAATACTAATTGGAGCTGCAAGGTTTTCCAAATCATTTGTTTACTTTTCTTCGTTATATTTTCAGATGATTTATGTTATAATTTATAAAAAACACTTCTATTTATAGTTTTATTTTCATTTTGACTTATCATTCAGGAGTTTTTTTTTTATATCGTTTTATTTTAGAACTGAAATCGAGATATGTTTTTGTTCTAAAGTATCTACTTCTCTTAGCTAAATTTCTTAGACACAAGAAACCGTTCCTATTCTTTGAGATAGATTTTGTTTTATTTATTTCACTTGTATAATTTATTTGTATTATTTTTAAGTGTTATTGTTTTAGTTAATTTTTATAACTGCGCTAAAATATATCGTCTATATTTTAGAGTGTCTATATTCTTTTTGTTATTTGTGAATTAATTCTGTATTGCATTTTTATGATAGAATAACAGAATATTTGAATTGATAACAACTAGATATTTATGCTTTTTCCTATTTCCAAATGATATTTTTTTCATTAGATTTATTATTCATAGTTTGCTTTTATCATTGTACGACCAAACTAATTTAATACTTTTTTAAAACTACAAAGTATCCATACCGCTATAGTTTTATCTAGTTCTTACTAAGAAAATGTTGCATTTTTGCTGAAATGTTTAAGGAATCTAAGGAACTGTTGTACTTATATGTGGATGGGCCCGCAATGCTGGATAACAACTGGGTTTTTATCCGTCGTATCATGATTTTTTTTGTTTTTTCTGACAGGTTTCGGATTCTCATTCCTCGTTAGAGTAAGGCTTATCAAGTTCGTGTAGAAGAGAGTTGACTTCAACTTTCTGTTTCTGTCATGCACCACACTTGTTGATCAACAAGAATAGTGCCTTATTCTGGCGATGGATGAAAATCTGAAACCTGTCAGAAATAAGAAAATTGCTAGATGGTTAAAATTCCAGATAATAATTTGAATAATAGTAGATTTATCGTAGAAAAGAACAAAAAGGGTGCAAAACACTTACTGGGCTTGCTCTTATCACAATTATAACTATTATGATTGCCACATTTTCTTTAAACTTGGAATGTGCATTCATCGTTTGGTAGCCCTGAATATTACATATGAATATGGGTGCTGGAAAACCGCACGTTGTAGTAGCAGCTTCTTAGGATATAAGAAAAATTATTTAAATAAAAATATTTTTTAATATAAGGATTATTCCAGCATTATCTTCAGTCTATCTTGTTTCAGTCAGCTTCTTCCATTCACTTGTGGTTCTTCCGTCAGTCTTCAACCAATCAAGTTGTCTTGAATATCTTCAATCCATTTCCTTTTAGGTCTTCCTCTTTTTTTTCTTTTACTTTCCATTCCAAAATCTCTTTTTGGTAGCTTCCCGTCCGACATTCTCTTAATATGTCCAAACCAAAGCAATCTCTGTTTTTCTATTACGTCCAGGAGCATTACTTCAACATTCATTCATCTTGTAATGATTACATTTTTTATAATTGTAATCATTATTCATTTATTCTTTCTCTCCTGGATTTTCTTGCTGAAAGCCTCCAGAAGCGATCGATCTCGACCGCCAGCAGTTTGTCACCTAGATGCTTGTTGATAGTCTGCCTATGCCCTGTAGGTAACTACGGTTTGGACCATTCAATCTTTACTTGAAAAAAGAATCCGAACCTTTTTCAAGAAAACCTCGGAAATTCAGAAATTTATCGATAAAATCGCATTGTCGGTTAACCGGTAATTTTTAAAGTTAAAAATCTTAAAAGTTTAATATGCTTTAATATTATATACGTGTTAGAACTTGTATATTGTACTGAAATGGCACTTTAGAAGCAAGAATAATGTTGCAGCTCTATTAAAAACTTTCAGAAATCAGTTCTCCTGAAAAAAAAAAAAATCCAGTGATATGCTTGCTTATATTATGTGGGTAAATGCGAAGTTTAAAGAAAATCAATATCGCAAAAAACTGAAAATAAAACATTAAGTATTTCCCCTTTCGGTTGACAGATTGTGACCAAAAAAATTCCTGTCGGTTCTTGTCAGTTGCTGCTGCTTCCTGCGACTTTTCATTCTTAAGATATTTTGTACACACACACAAATATATATATATATATCTCACTCACACAGACAACATTCTTTTCATACTCAAGAGAACCTCAAAACATGTATTATGGAAATCGAAAATCTGATATGATTTTAACACTCCCGCTAATTATAACAACACAAAATTATAAATCTGGTGTGCAAATCAAAAATCTGTTCAATTGCCAGTTTTATAGAGCTCTTGGAAAACATCAGTTGTACTTGAAATGACACCAGACTAAAATCCTCCAAAAATATGAAAAATCAATAAAAAAAAATGTAATGTTTCAAGTGATAGGCATGGTAGTACCATAGTTGGGTGGCATACTTTCGGGAAATTGGTATAAAACTGGAAAAAAAAAGAAAAAAAGAAATGTTTCATTTGACAGATTTTGACCAAGAGGAAGTATTGCGAGAATAAAATATTTTTAAAATTGAATTTTCAACCGGAAATACATGTTTTGAGAGGCCCTTGAATACGAAAAAAACAAAATGATTTTAACAAATGATGTGTGTTTGTGAGTGTGAGTGTAAACAAAATATCTTAAGAACGGAAAATTATAGGAAGCTCAAACTTGATATTCCATTTTGGTACCACCAAAACTATTTCTGATGAAGGTTTAGATCAAATTTCATTAACCAGAAGTGCGACTTTTTACTCCAATATTTTTTTGTTTTTTGTTTTTCGCGATTTTCTTGAAAATTGCTCCAATAAATTTCTTGAAACTTAGTATATACAATACTTAAATAAAACACCCATCACTTTTGTTTGAAACATTTGATTTTTAGGAGGTTTATGGGGGTAGTAGCAACATCAACCATTCTGTGTTGTAAATTGGATGTTGAGGTTCGGTCATACAAAAGAACTCTTTTTAAATTTCTACTTCTTCAGGATCTGTACAAAGGTTTTAATACAAATCCATAAAAAATGGAAACACTGTAAAATATGAACTTAAAAAAATATGTTCAAAATAATTTTTTTAAAAAATAAACTATATAAATAAACTAAATACATAAAAAGAATTACTACTGGAATTCTAACTGAAAATTTTTGTAACTACAATTCCTAAGTTATTTCCATACTTTACTCTTATATATGCCACATATTGTCAAAGTTTCAATAGTTATGATTTAGTTTAATATTGATCTGTTCTACAACAATAGTTTAAAATAAATTTAAATGTGCTATATATATCATACTTTTTATTTAGTTTATTTATATAGTTTATTTTAAAAATATTTATTTTAAGTTCATATTTTATGTTGCTTCTATTTTTTATTGATTTGTATTAAAACCTTTGTACAGACCCTGAAGAAGGCAATAAATTTGTCGAAACGTCGGTAGAAATTTAGAAAGAGTTCTTTAGTATGACCGAATCTCAACATCCAATTTACAACATTGAAAATACAGCGGTCGTAACGAACACCAAAACATTAACCATTCTTCTAAAGTACTATTTCAGTACAATTTATGGTTTTACTATGTAATATAGTAGTATTGTATTGTATGTGTAGTATGTATTTTACTAGTACATTAGTAGTATTGTTAGAATTTCGAATTTGAAGACAATCTGATAACCGGAATTACGACTTTATAATAGATTTAAGTTTCACGGGGTTTTTTAATTTTTTTTTTTTTTTTTTTTTTTTTGAAATCTACTGTAATGATTTTCTTTAAACTTTATGCGCTAATTGTACTCATGCAAACCTATCTACTTTTATTTCTGACATTTTACCTAACAAAATTGATTCTAGGTATTTATGCAGAATTTATGGTGGTAAATTTCAAATATTATATGGGATTAGTTCAATTTTATAGACGCTATTTTTATAGACACCTCTCCTACACCTTGGCCTTCCTTATACCTACTATATGTATATGTACTTGGGGCCACCTCCCACCATGAAAATTTTATAATTTTAATATAATCGTAAGTGGAAATCGTTTGAATGTTTCAAACCACATTTCTTTCACCAAGAAATTTATTTTACAATGGATTTTATTTTGTTAAATATAAAATAACATTATGTCATGAAGGTGTACATTTTGTAGAGTTGCATTTTTGATGGATCAGCACTTTTTATATGACACCACCAGTGCATGTAATGCATAAACTTTAATTATCAATTTTTTTCAAAAATACTTTTTAATTTCTTTCTACTACTGTATTCACCGGTTATTCAGACACCAGTATACAAAATTCGAGGACCAAAAAAAAAAACCTGTTTTTAGCGATGCTGTGTCTGTATGTGAGAAAGAAAGTGATTGAGAGAATATATTATCTCATTAACCAGTGCGAATTTAATGAATGTTTTTTTCCTTTCATTTTTTTTTTTCGTATTTTCTCTAAATTAGCTGTAACGATTTTCTTGAAATTAATATTTTTTTGAGAGAGTTTAGAGGGAGCAGCAACTTTTAGCTTTCTTTAAAAAGTGCAGAACATCGGTTAGCTGGAAGTACCACTTTACAGAATAGGTTTTTGAATTTTTTTTTTTTTTTTTAAATTTTCTTGAAAAACGCTCCACAATTTTCTTAAAACTTGAAATGTTTTCACTGCACAGTTATAAACCTATTAGTTTTATTTGAAATTAACGTACTTCTGGTCATCTGACCAGATTTTCTTTAAACTCGAAATTTCAGCAATATATTTAATACTAATTAATATTATTTAGATGATAGAATTATGTAATAAACGGAAATAGCACTTTAGAGAACAACCTATCCCCAAAGTGCTCTTAAATGCATTTTCCTGGAGAAATGTTATAAATAAAAGTTAAAGAAAATCGTTTGAACCATCTACGAGAAAATTGCAAAAAAGTGGAAAAAAAAATCAATTAGTGAAGTGGTTTTTCCGGTTGAGGAATTTCGACAGATAAACGTGTACTGTTGGATTTCATGGTGATACCCAAACGGTATATATCAAGATTGAACTTTCTGCAATTTTAAAGTTTTTTCAGCTATGTTGTTCTCATACATACACACACAAAGATCATTTTCTAAAAACTACTTTTTTTGATTAAGTGAACCTCAAAACGGATATTTCCGATGAATACTCGATATCGAAAATTTGACATGATTACAATACTTCCTCTGACTAGAAGTAAGAGGAAGTAAAAATGTTTTTAGCAAATGGTCTGTCTGTGTGTATGAGATCAAAATATTTCAACAACTTAAACAAAAAAAAAATCTGGTATGAAACACTCACACCACAACTTTCTCTTACTCCAGTTTTTTACAAAATTGTGAGACAAATTTTATAGTTAGTATATTAAATTTAATGAAATTCATCGGTGTTTTTATGGAGAGAAAATTGCGGAAACTGAAAATACTGTTCAGTAAAAACGCACTTCCGAATTACTAATTTGCTTGAAACTTTGAATTTAGGCAATCTATTTATTTCTAATTACTTTTTTTTTTTTTTTTTTTTTTAGATGGTAGAATTGTATAATCAACTAAGATAGTACTTTAAAGAAAAACATAACCCCACCACTACCCCAAAAGCCTCCTTAAATGACTTTACCTGGAGAAATATTACGAAAAAAGTTGTAGCTCTTTATATGCGCAGTTCACATTCTTAGTTTAAAGAAAATCGTTTTGAGACAATACCTCTGGTTTATTTGAAACTTCATTTATTACTCCAAAAAAAAATAGTAGAAGATAATAAAGCTATAGTTTTAGACTTTTTTGGAGTAAAGACATATGGCAGACCATACTTTCGAGTATGGTAGAATCTAGGGTTTATTTTTGCTTAAGGTTCCAACTAGTGTGAAGTTTTTCTTTAACAGTTGTTCTGCTAATTCACAAGACGTGAACCAGTTATCACAATTCAAGTTTCGACTTGTACCTTTTAATGAGCTGGTAAACCAAAAAAAATATATTGAGTTGACATTAGCAACGAACCTTCTTTTCCAACATATGGAATGAATACCACTCTAGAAAGTAGAAAGTTTTTGCATCACAAAAAAAAATGTTATTTTAAGTCCATATTTGTGACTTTTGGGCAGAAACATTTTAAACGGACATCTTCCACGGAAGCTGAGTAGCGTTTCGTAAAAAAAATCACTTGGGGGATAATATCTTCCAGAATAAAGCCCAAAAAGTCTCTAAAAGCTGCAAATATGTCATTTTTTTACTTTCTTTTACTACTAGTAAGAGGAAGTATTGTAATCATATCAAATTTTCGATATCGAGTTTACACTGGAAATACACATTTTGAAGTCCCCTGAGTCCAAAAAAGTGATTTTTAAAAAATTGTGTGTTTGTGTGTATGCATGTGAACAGCATAGCTTACTAACGAAAAAATCGTAGACAGTTAAAACTTATTATTTTTTTTTAATTATTATTTGTCTGTGGGGAGTGAAACCCTACGCTATCCAAAGCCTCACTGGGCCCATATAGCTACCCCAAGAAAAAAAAATCAACAAACCGGGTCTAGAACAAAAATCCAGACCCGGATCTAATCCATCTAAGATTCTCCACAGTCCGAATAAATCGGACAATAACCTTAAGCGGAAATAGCCTAAGCTCTTCCACAGACATCCTATTCCGACCAAAGGTCCTGAACCTAATTTCTTCACAACCCAGACAATCAGTCATAGGATGGATGGGTGTTTCCTCCTCTGTCTCACAGACTCTAATGGATCCGGCATGAACCTCATTATGTAGAGATGTCTTTAAACCACAATGTCCATTAAGAGATCCAACCAGATGCCAGAGAGCGCTCCGTGAAAAACACAGCAATGCCTCACTAATGGCTTTGTCCGGACTCCCGATGAGCATTTTGGACTGCCGAAAACCAACTGACCTCATCCATAAGAATGAATGCTGTGAAGCTGTCCATGTCTGGAAGCCTGACAGTCATGTGCCAGAAGACACGCCAACAGCAGCCTCAGTACCAATGAAAGGAAGAGAGGCGCCTAATTTGGCAAACCTATCCACCTCCCCATTTCTAAAAATTCCCATGTGACCTGGCAACCAAACTAGAAGCACATCCTTCAGAGAAGAAAGCTCTTCCAGTCTTATAAGAACATTCTAACACCAACCTGGAAGTGAAGACAGATGAACTCAGCGCCTTCAGCGCAGCCTGGCTGTCCGAGCAGATACAAACACCTTTTAAGTTAGTGTTACGTACCCTCTCATCCAAAACACAATAAAGAATAGCATAAACCTCAATCTGGAAGACCATGGTCCATTCACAAAGAGATACTGCCAAATGATCTCCGGTCTCAAAATAGACCACAGCTCCAGACCTACCATCCATTCTGGAACCGTCCGTAAACACCGGAAGTAATTATCAGGTATCAGGCCAGACAGACCCAATCTTCCCTAGAGGGTAACCTGGCACTGTAAGAATGCTCGAAAACAAAAGTCTTGCAACTTTCTATCAGAAGGAAAACCTGAAACAGAAAAGCATCTTGCGATGAATGGTAGAGTGATCATATCGCTTACCCTGCCAAGACATTTTACTTTCTCTTATTCCTAGTATTAGTGTCAAATATTTGAAATTGAATTTTCACGAGAAATTTCAAGTTTTGTGGTCTCCTGAGAACGAAAAAAATGTCAAAAAAGGAAAAATCGCCAGGATCTCAAACTTGGTTTTCTCTAGCTGTATTCTCCTGCAATATTTAATGACCTGCAACGCGCTAAAATTGGTGGAGTCATATTGATATGGTAGTAAGTGGTGATCCAAGAGTCGTAACTACCGCATCTGACACGAAGCTTCTAGGTAAAATCCCAGACCATCAACCGGAAGTGGGCCTTTTTTTTTTTTGAGATTTTCTCAGTGTTTTGTGATTTTCTCGAAAATGGCACCTACGGTTTTCTTTAAACTTCGTGTATTATCATCAACAGATATAAAAAAAATGTTTATTAGGAAGATTTTTCCCGGGAAAATTGATTTTTTGGGGTTCTGGGGGGAACAGTAGCATTAAGCTTTCCATTTAATGTTCTACCGTTGATAGAGTATTAATATAAATAGAAGCATTGGTAGAATACCAAATTTGAAGAAAAACTTTTCCACTGGAAGGGTGATTTTATAGAATAGGTTTTTTGAGTTTTTTTAGAACTTTTTTGAAAAACGACTATTATGATTTCTTTTAAATTTGGAATGCTAACTGCACAGATATAAATTTATTTTAGGTAATTACGTGGAATTTGTGGCGTTAAATTTCAAATTGGATTGGTTTAATGTTATTGGCACTCTCTTCTGAATTGCAGGGTAATCTAGGGGTCTACTTGCCAGGGTAGGTAGCTGTCCCCCCCACCTATTAATGATGCAGGGGACAAATAAGTAAAATTTGTCATTTTATAACTTAATTTTATAACTCAAAGAGAAAATCGTATGCGTGGTATCATAGCAGATTTTAATTTAGAATTTTATCTGCAAGTTATTGTAATAAAAGACAATTTTAATAATCCTACGAACATAAACACAAGCTGGCTAATATTGTATCTACATCAGTAAATATTTTATAGCTATTTAAGATAAACGTTATAAACATGTTCATAATGGCACACTTATGTATCTGGTGTGACACACAAATATGCCTTTCTCTGCTGTATTCTCTTGCAATATTTAATCACCTATAACACTAAAAGTGGTGAAGTTCACAGTGAAACAGTAGTTTAGAGGTTATAACCAACAGTCGTAACTCCTCCTCCCACACAACCTTTTTAACATGAATTTTTTTCAGAAAAATGTTTCAATTAAAAGTTATTACTCTTTTTATATATCTAGTTACCATATCAAGTTTAAAGGAAAACAATAGAACTGTTTTTAACAAAATTGGAAAAAAACTGAAAAAAAAAATCCGTTCATTCAACCTAGTATACCGTTTGATCGGTTTTGTCGGATCTCCCGGTAGCATCTAAATGAAATATCAAGTCTTTAATCTGCGATTTTACATTTTTGAGTTATGCTGCTCCCCCCCCCCCCACACACAGCAATTTCTAAAAATCACTTTATTGTGCTCATGCGAGATCAAAACATTGATTTTCTGAGAAAATTCAATTTCGAATATTGAAAAAGTAGTAAGAGAAAGTGAAAACAAACTGCTGTGAAACATTCCACGGCCTTCTTCTCATACTGCAATTTACATAGTTTGGATTGATTTTTTTTTTTATTTATATGTGTTACGAAATGCACATACATATATTTGAAAATATACATATATATACTCGAAATATAATTAAACCAAAAACATCGTAATTCTGGTACATTGGTTTTCTTGAAACTCGAAATTTTGGCAACACAATCAGATTCTTATTAATATTTTATAGAAGATTCGTTCGTATAATATATTGAAATGGCACTTTAGGAGGTAAGCCTAACGTCACTCCTCCCTCAGTGCACTGCCGGCCTCCGGATAGTGTTCACCTCGTGGTAGACAACACTGTCCATCACAGTGAGCTTTAGTGGAAAAAAAAAAAACCCGAGGGCAGAACTATACTCGAACCAGCAACCTCTGCTTGGAAGTCTAACGCGCTATCACTGAGCTAATAATCACTTTCTTTTCGAAAATTCAACACAATCCCAATTGTAAGAAATTCTCAACTTGTAAAAATATGATGTGGAACTTTTACACACTTTCTCTTTATTGATATCCTCCCTAGAACCTTTCTAGATATTGGTAATTTTTTTAGAGAAAAATGCTTGCAAGGGATGCTGTAGATCGAGAAGTCTCATCCTGGCACCATTAAGTGGCCCAGTAGATTAAGGTCTTAATAAGCGTTATTATTCTCATGAAAAAAACTAAATATTCAGTAAAAATTTCGAGTTTCAAGAAAATTTGTCCATAATTTCTGTGAGAACTCAATAAATGGAAGTTTGTGAATGTCCGTGTCACTCTTATATATTTTATTTTTTTTTACAAATTTATGCGATGTTAGAACAGCAGTTTTAGTTGGAAATTAATTCTTTTTTTGTCATGTTCTAAAGGATGCTGCAGAAGTTGAAGTGATGAAAATAACGCTGAAGTTACCGAATTTGTTAAAAGAGAAAATCAGCGGTCAGTGGAGAGTTTATACTTGTATAAACTGCGGTCTTTTTGTATATGCTTCGAGAAAAGAATCGAATTATCCTTTAGTTGTGAATAAGAACCTTCTGGTAAGTAGTGATTCATAATTTTTTTTTTTATTTTTAAATTTTATATATTTATTTTTTATTTTTGGCATTGGTACGTTTATCATTCAATAAATGCTTACGTGCTATACAGCTGACTACATAGAGCCTTACGCATTCATCTACGAATCAAAACATATTCCATTTATTTTAATAAACACAAACACCCAATAAATACATTCACACAACTCCTAAAACCTAACCCGGCTCATTAATACTAAAATTATCAGACCAACATTCGAATGTTGGGTTGGAGTAATCGATATTCCTGTATACTTAACCTACTATATATATAAAAAAAAAAAAAACAGGAGTGAAACACTCACACAACTTTCTCTTAATCCAATTAATACAATTTAATCAAGAAATTTTCTTTAAAATTGCAACGATACATTGTTTATAGCTGGGCTGGCCATAAAAACGCTGGTGGGGATTTCATTTATATACCTGAGCGGCCTTATATGGAGCGCTGTTTGTCAAAATCAACAAAACTTGTGCAAATTTAAATTTAAACTAACTTGACTGGCACCAAATACACCTCTAAAATCAATTTGTTTAGAAAATAACCTCTAAAACCTATTCAGTAAAATAGCATTTCCGGTTAACCGATTTTCTTCAAATTTAGAATTCTATCAACGGTTCTAATATGTATTTGATGTAGATGATAAAACCATATAGTGGTAATTTGTGGTACCTTAGAGCAAACCATAACGCTACTGTTTCCCCAGATCCTCCAAAACAAAAGTGATAGGTTACGCTTGAATGTAGGTAGTATACGAAGAAGTTTAAAGAAACTCGTTGGAACCGTTTTTGAAAAAATCCCCGAAATCTTCGGGTTTGATGCAATGATAGTGCCTAAACGGAATACCAAGTTTGAATTTCTGCCACTTTTCGTTTTATAGTTATTTTATCAAGGCACACTCACACGTACAGACCATCCGGTAAAAACATTTTTTTCCATTTTATTTCATATACCCGGAAACATGTGTTTCCGATGAAAACCCAATTTCGAAAATCTGGTTCGATCGATACCACCTGGGAGTAAGAGAGTGTAAAAATCTGGTGTGAAACATCAGATTCAAAACGAGACATGACTTTCTCACATTACTGTATCCTCAGCAGTAAGAGGAAGTAATAATTAATTTAATAAAGCAGTTCATGATAATTGAATTGTTTTACTATAACTGCATGGTAAGCAAAGGCAAAAATATGAAATTAATGCTGACCAGTCAGCGCTATTAAGATAATGGTAAATTAAAAAATGCTCAAAGAAATTAAGATAGTGAAGTAACCAATTAGTTCACTATTAATCTATATAAACTGAAACATTATAACTTTCTGTTACTGCTGCAAAAAGTAATTATTAAATAGATTTAAGTCATAAAATTTTTACATAAAAACTTTGTTAAATTATTAATAAAATTATTATTATTATTAATTAATAAAACCAAATATTTTAAGTTTATCATACAAAATAATTGTTGTGGTTTGATGGGAGAGAGCACTGCATATTATCAACGATATGGTTGTATTCAGGTATCTGATAACTCCTTGTTTATTCAATACTTTTATATTCAATATTAAGTCTCACACCACTTCCTCTTACTCCAATTAATATAATTTAATCAAGAAATTGTCATTAAAATTACAACGTTACAATATTCAGTTGGGCTAATCATAAAACTGGTTGTGAGGGTTTTATATACCTGAACTGAAGGTTTTATGTGGAGCGCTCTATGCCAAAAACCACTAAAGCTTATGCAAATTTAGATTTAAACTAACTGACAGATCTCCTATATCCATATTAATATTATGTTGCTGGGAAAACCATATATGACTGAAGTGGTACCTTAGAAGATACTGTACCATAACGCTACTGTTCCCCCAGAACCCCCTAAAATATCTATTTTCCTGGGATATTGTTCAAAATAAATGAGATAGGTATTTATGTGTATAGATAGTATACGAAGATTAAAGAAAATCGTTAGAGCGATTTTTGAGACAATCACGAAAAACTGTAAAAAATATTCAATTAACTCGTAATTCAAGCCGGTGTCCAAAATCATAGTGTCTGAGATGTGGTGGTGGTACTGCCTAAACGGAATACCAGGTTTGAATTTCCAGCGACTTTTCCTGTTTGAGATATTCTGATCACATACACACACATACAGACCATTTGCTAAAAACATTTTTTCTTAAAGGACCTGAAAATGTACGAGTATTTCCGGTGAAAACTCAAGTTTGAAAATTTGAGACGTTATATATCGCAATACTTCCACTTGCTAGGATTAAAAGAAAGTAAAAAAAAAAATTTTTTTCAGTAAAGTCACACTAGTCAGTTTAGCAGAAAGACTAACGACACCCCTTCCTAATCTTAATATTATTCTTACTGCAGTAAAAGAAAGTAGAACAAAAAACTGTTCAGTAAAGTCATTAGTCAGTCAGTAAAGTCAGTATTTAAATCCCCAGAATTCTCCTAAAATAAATTTCAAATAAAAGTAAAAGGTTTATATCTTTGCAGTAAGAATTCCAAGTTTAATTTTTTTTTTTTTTTTACTTTAAGGCGCGTCAACATCTATGGTGATTATCGCCCGGAGCCTTCTCAGTGCACTGCCGGCCTCCGGACAGTGTTCCCTCGCTACAGACAACACTGTCCATCACCGAACAGTGAGCTGTAGAGCCTCGTAGGAAGAAAAAAATCTAAGGGTAGCACTGGACTCGAACCAGGACCTCCGCGTGGGGAGTCCAATGCGCTAACCACTTAGCTAATCCCTCCCCTCCAAGTTTAATGAAAACCATTAATGCGATTGATTCCATTACACAAATCGTTCAGAATGTAATTACCAACATTTTCCATTATGATTTTATTAATTTTTATCTTTTTCTATTAGTAGGTCTCTTGAAATATTTACGCGGTTCACTTATGTCACTCTCTTATGCATGTTGGCATTGAAGGGAATGAGATGGCCGACGCCCTGGCCAAGATAGGCGCTACGACCCCGCTTCTAGGGCCGGAACCTTTTTGTGGGGTTAGCGACCAGTTTCTGTTGGAGGAACTTAGGAAGGAGAGGAGACGAGGAGATCTCAACTCTGGTACTCCCTCCCCGGTTTGCGGCAGGCCAAGATCTGCTTGGGAAATTATAACCAACGGAGGTCGGAGGCCTGCATTGGATTGAGCAAGAACAAGCTCCGCGTACTTACGGGTTTCCTCACGGGGCATTGCCGACTTAGAGGACACCTGGTGAAGCTGGGTTTGGAAAGTGACAGCTCATGCAGATTCTGTGGGGAGATGGTGGAAACTCCATTACATCTCCTTACAGACTGCAAGGCTCTGCCACTCAGTGAAGATTCAAGAACATGGGTAGCTACCAGGTGGAGGAGGGGGCCTGTCAGGGTAT
The DNA here is from genome assembly GCA_011037195.1 of Triatoma infestans. Taxonomy (NCBI): domain Eukaryota; kingdom Metazoa; phylum Arthropoda; class Insecta; order Hemiptera; family Reduviidae; genus Triatoma; species Triatoma infestans. The sequence goes on from JAAEAF010009481.1 coordinate 91,995, forward strand.
TGGGATTTCTCAGGGAAGGTTTCCCAATCCCTCAGGGAGGTTTGGTAGAATGGATGTTCAGCTGGGATATCTGCTCGGGTGCTGTGGGCGAGCCTGCGGCACCCAGGGGGCATAGCACAATAAATCGGAAGGTCGCAGTGCATTGGTTCCCCCCCTTCAAAAAAAAGAAAAAAGTCACTTTAGAGAAACAGTTTAACGTTGCAGTTTACCGAGAACCCTCTGTAATAAAATTTTTCTCGAATAATGTTTCAAATAAAAGTTATAGTGCTTTTAGTATGTGTAGTTAGTATGCAAAGTTTAAAAGCAAATCATTTTAAAGCAAAAAAAAAAAAAAAGAAAGTAATTTTTACTGTTATTTAATTAGTATTTCCGGTTGATGAATATTGCTCGAAATAATCGTGTCAGATGTGGTGGGTGGTATGTAAACAAAATTTCAAGTTTTGTTAGCTTCTTATGAATTTTGTTTTTTTAAAGCTATTGTTCACACACATTTTTTAAAAAAAAATTTATTCATGAGATCTCAAAACAATGTATTTCCGGTGAAATGTTAATTTCAAAAATTCGATACAGTCTCAATACTTCCTATAAGAGAAAGTAAAAAATCTAGTGTGAAACACTCACACTACTTTTTCTTACTGCAGTTATAACTGACAAATTTCTATTTTCAATTGTTTAATTCTAATTCTCTTATAAGATGTTTAGTTGTGTTCAAAGTTATATCAGTGCGAGAATCTAAACAAACAAACAAAAACTTTTTGAGGAAAGCTTTACCTTACCCCTGCCCCTAAACCCCTTAAATGAACTTTGTCGGGAAAAAAAGTTTCAGATAGGAGTTATAGGGTATCTGTATTTATAGTTAGTATAAACAAATTTAATTTAGTATTTTTATGCAGAAAATGGCAGAAAAGTGAAGAAAAGAAAAAAAAAAAACCGCTTTTCTCCGATCAATTGAGTTTTTTACAATCTCAGAATTTTTTTGCAATATATTTAAATTCTAATTAATATTATTTAGATATTGAAATCTATAATCTGTGCAATCTCTTTTGCCTGCCTTTTTGTATGGGTGGATGTTATAAGTTCTAGCTTCATTTCTGGCACATATTGGTTGTCCTTCTTAGATGAGGTTGATTAGCTTAGTTAATATCCAGGGTGAACTTTTCTCCCCCGTACTTAACGAATTCTTGGTATATTCCATCAGGACTAGGAGCTTTATTATTTTTGCTCAACTTTAAGTCTACTTTTACTTGTTCCGCGGTTATTCTCCACTCTGTATCAGGAAACTGATAAAGTAGTTCGAGAGAAACTACTAGACATAGAAAACACTTCTGTTAAAAAAAAAAAAAAAAATGAAGAAATCGTATAATAAAATAAATTAGAACTTCATAGGAAATCTTAACCTTTCATCTCTCCCACAAATGCCACTTTAAATGAATTTTCCAAAAGAAACGTTTCAAATATACCTATTTATACCAAATAAATTCTTTAATTATACCAAATTTAAAGAAAATCGGTGGAGCAATTTCCTAGAAAAATCGCAAAACAGAAAACAATTCAATGATGTAGTATTTCCGGTTGAGGAATTTTGACAGATAACTTACTGTCGGATCTCATGATGATACCCTTAAAAGGGATGTCAAGTTTAAACTTTCTGTGATTTTTCTATTTTGAGGTATGCTTCTTTACATACACACACATATACAATTTTCTAAAAACCACTTTTTTGGACTCAGTGTGTGTCTCAAGGTGTCTCAGAGACTAAATACCTCAAAATGTGTACTTTCGAAAATCGAAAATTTGATACGATTAAAAAAAAAAAAATTGAGCTATAATTTTTTTGCTTATCATACATTTTAAACCACTTTACTACTGATTTAACAATATTGGCATGTTTGAAATATTATCTGTTAATGAAAGATGACTATAGAAGTGTTACTGAAGCCGTTAACTAATAGTAGAAGTAAGTGCAACAGAAATAAAAGAATTTCTTTTGCAGAGTGATCCTGCAGAGATTTCTGAATTAACACTAAGCGAACAATATTCACCTGCGTTTAAAATAGTTTTGAGACAAGATGACTCCATCACTGAAGATAGTAAGTGTATATTTAATAAATTAATACTCTTTTTAAAGATTTTGATATTTGATATATTGAATTCAGGTATTTTTAAATGCAATTTTTTGTAAATTGAAATATCTAGATGTGACTCACTCTTACAGTTGAAACCTTATTATGTGGAACCTCGTTTATGAATGACGTTTCTCTCGATAAAAATCTGGTGTGAATCACTCATACGACTTTCTGTTGCTACTGTTTATACAATTTTTATATAAAATGAAAAATTTTCTTTAAAATTCAAATTTTAATCATTTGTCCTAATATAAATATAGAGGCGGTTGGGTGATAAGTACCTGCCCAAGCAGGTAATAGAAATTACGTAGTCAAGAAGAGTTCGCCGATAACATTGAACCAGCTCTATATAACACTTGGAAATTTGTCGTTTCTGAGAAAAAAATTAAAAAAACCTATTCTGTATGGATATTAAAACCAATGTTTCTAATGCATATTAATATTATAAGGCATAAACAATTACCTTGTATGAAGTGGTACTTTAGAGGAAAAGCTAAACGCTATTTATTGTATCCCCAGAACTTAACCAAATAAAAAACGATTTACCTAGAAAAATGTTTAAAATAAATGTGATAGGTATTGGAGGTGTGTGGTTAATATACGAGTACAAAGTTTAAAGAAAAACGTTGGAACCGTTTCCGAGAAAATTGGAAAACATATTCAGTAAAATTGCATTCCGGTTGCTGGATTTTGCCCGAAATCTTGCGTATCAGATGCATTGGTATTGGTAGTCCCTAAACGGAATACCAACTATGAGCTAGACTATTCGCTTGAAATAATTTTTTCGCAATTAGGAAAAAAAAAAAAGAAAAAAAGAAGCTGCTCGGAAAACGACAAAAAATGAAAATTGTGGCTTAAAAATCCCCTGCTTGGGAGAAAAGTGGTCTTACCACATCTTCAAGGGTCTTGGCGTTCCTAAAAATCTCCCTGTTAAACAACAGTTACCTTGACACCTCCCAATATAGTCACTGAATCACTTAGGTCCTGCAGAGATAGCTGATGTACAACTACTTTGGTACACAATAGATAAACTGTAGCTCACACACACACACACACACACATACATACACATTCACAAACTTATATATTGTAACTTCACAAACGATAACATTCTGTTTACAAATCCCTGGTGTGTAAGGAAGTTGCGGTAGATATTTTAAGGCGTAATGGAGGTTCGCTTTAAAGCAACTTCTTTTCTAACAATATCACTGGAGTTCGCTTTAAAGCAACACGTAAAATATTCTAACAATCTGTATTTTTTGAACATTGGTTGATGTATTTATGGGCGGTTTGGGCAATGTTCTACATTTTTTACTTTTCTCTTCTTACTCCTCCTAATAAGGTGGTGTCAAATTTTCGAACTTGAGTTTCACCGGAAATATATATTTTTGAGGTCCCATAAGTACGAAAAAAAAAAAACAAAAAATGCAGGAAGCTAAACCTTGTTATTTCGTTTAGACACCACTACCGCATCTGACATGAAAGGTTTGGTCAAAATCGGGCCATTGGAAGTGTGACTTTAATGAATGAAATTTTTTTTTGCGTTTTTTTCGAAAACAACTCGCAACGATTTTTTTTTAAACTTCATTAATACCCAAATGAATACTTAGCATTTTTATTTGAACCATTTTTTAAGAGACATTGAATTTTGATGGTTTTTGAGGGAACTGTAACGTTTTCGCTAAAGTACTGCCTCAGTACAATTAATAATTCTATTACCTATATAATATGAGCTGCCCAGGAGCCTCATTCACGCTTCTATCAAGGAATGGATAGGAGACCAGCGTCTGCGATGGTGGAAAAGTACGCCAGGGCAGAGGCAGGCGAAACTCTTCATTATAAAACATTTGCCTAAATTTACCAAGACCTACTGAGCCATAGCCGAAGGGATATAAGGTTAATAGTGGGTCTACTAACAGGGCACTGTAGGCTGAATAGGCATATGCACCATTTATTACTTGCAGACAACGCATTATACCGTTTCTGCAGGACCGAGGAGGGAACCCCGGTGCACATCCTTTGTGAGTGTGCCGGACTGGCAAGAACAAGGTTTCTTCAACTGGCGACTAGTAATCCCGAAGCCACGAGCTTCATGACGGAGCCACTTTCAGCTTTTTGCTAGGCCTGATTAAGAGGGCGAAGCTGAAGGGTGTGCTATAAACCCAGGGAATCCACAATAGACCTCTTAATGTAGGTCGCAGTGGTGAGGCGTGGCCCTCCTAATCTAATCTAATCCACCTATATAATATTGAAGAACTGTAAAAGAATTGCTCCAATCCTTGAAGAAAATCGGTATAAATTTTACAGAAAAGATTTTTGAGTTTTTTTTTTTGCATTTTCTTGGAAACGGTTACAACGATTTTCTTTAAAACTTGGAAAAGCTTATTGCATAGGATTTAGAATTCTATCACTTTTATTTCTAACAGTATTCCATATAAATTGCTTTTGTAGGGTTTATGGCACAGAATCTGTTAATTCAATTTCTACCTACCATCTGAAACACCCAGTAATATTACCCTACCACTTTATATTTATGTTTAGACAACTGAGTAAACATTTTTAAGGTTTAAAGAAAATTTGACACTTTTGTAAGTGTATTAACTGCTGTAAGAGAAAGCCGTATGAATGTTTCACACCAGATAATTTTTACTTTTCCATCGTAAGAGGTAATGTAAAAAAGCTAATAGTATCAAATTTCGAAATTTAATTTTGCATCAGAATACTTATTTTGAAGTATCCTGAATAAGAAAAAAAAAAGGTACTATTTTGAAAGAGTACTACAAGTTAGGGAAGCGGTAGTACAATGGATATAATTTGATATAGAATAAAAAAGCTTTAGGTATAAACATTTTTTTATTCATTTATTCTGTTTTTTGTTTTGTTTTTGTTTTTTTTTTTCTATAGATAACCCATGATTTCCATGTATAATACTATTGTATATTAAAAAAATCAAGAATAAATATTAGATTTACAAATCAAGAAAATCATTAAGTAAACATGTGCTAGAGTGTGAAGGTCATTTTAAAAGTAATCTTCTCACTTGTGTAACAAATATCATTGTTTAAAATGAAATACGTTGAATTGAAGTTTATCTAGTTTTCAAACTCTATTTTTTTAATTTTTACTTCTCTAGTAAGAGGTTGTATTGCGATCGTGTCAAATTTTCCAAATTTTGTTTTCATACATGTTTTTAGGGCTCCTGATTACGAAAAAATTGTTTTTAGCATATGGTCTATGTTAGGTCACAAAATCACCCCCCCCCCCCCCCCCACAAATCAACAAGGAAGCCTAAACAGGTATCAGTTCAAGTATTACGATCGCATCTGACACGAAGTTTTCGGGTAAAATTCATCACCCGGAAGTAGCGATTTTACTGAATGTTTTTTTTTCAGTTCTTCACGAAAGTCGTTTCAACGGTTTTCTTTAAACTTCATATACTATCTACACACATAAATACCTATTACTCTTATTTTCCCAGAAAATGTTTTATTTTTTTTCGTATTCAGGGGACTCCAAAACACGTATTTCCGGTGAAAACTCACTTTTGAAAATCTAGCACGATCACGATACTTGCTGTTAATAAGAGAAAGTGAAAACTGTTTCCCGGAAAATGTTTTAAATAAAAGTGATAGATATTTATGTGTTTAGATATCAACATCGATCAAGTAGTTCCGAGAAAGTAATGCGATGTCCACTTATATGAACAAAAAAAAAAAAAAAAAAAAATCTGTTTGTAAAACACTCAACTTTCTCTCACTGCAGTCTAAAAAATTGTAATTGACAAATTTTATAATTAGTATACCATATTTAATTTAATTCGTCATGTTTTTATGGAGAAAACTGAAATAACTATTCAGTAAAAACCACTTCCGTTTACTAATTTTCTTGAAACTTGGAATTTTGGCAATCTGTTTATTTCTAATTACTTTTGTTTATATGGTAGAATTCTATAATCAACTAAGATAGCACTTAAGAGGAGGACATACCCCCAAAAAGCCCCCCCCCCCCCCCCTTGAATGCCTTTACCCGGAGAAATGTTGTAGCTCTTTATATATGTACTTCACATAGTTATTCACCTTTAGTACAGTGATACTTCCGGTTAAGGAATTTTGACAGATAACTTACTGTCGGATCTCATGGTGATACCTAAACGGAATATCAAGTTTCAACTTTCTAAGTCTTTTCGTTTTCGAGACACCCAAAGGCATTTTCTAATAAAAACCACTTTTTTGAACTAAGGGGATTTTAAAACGTGTATTTCCGGTGAAAACTCAATATCGAAAATTTGACACGAATACAATACTTCTTCTTACTAGGAATAAGGGAAAGTAATAGGTTTTTGAAAATAGAACTTTTAGTAATATCTATAGTTAGTGATTATATACAAATAAAAGTAATAATTGTAATTCCGTGAATTGTAAAAACTTGTGTTTTTCAAAAATTGTGCAGTTAAAGACTTTAATACTTAAATAGCTTTATTTACCCTATATTATTTAAAACAAGCATTGAAACCGGTTTCGTTAAAAAAAACTTATTAAAAACAAGTGTTATTTCCAGTTTTTGTCTGAAACATGTATCCAAATATATATTTAATATTTTTCTTCCTTTTCCAGTGTATGAACATAGATTGCATGAAGTTGCTGCCAATTGGTTAAGGGAAGAAGCACAGCGTACAGAAGAACGAATAAAAAACTATACCGATCAGCAGTATGCAGCATTAGAAAATCATAGGCTTCGTGCTCTTAAAGACGATTTAATTATTAACAGGTAGTTATTTATCTGTAAGTGTATTCTTATTATTTTTAAAATATTGGATTGTTAATAAAATGCCTATATAGTATTTACAACTTGTTTCATCTTGAAAACATAAGAGATGAAAAGTAAGCGTATTTTCGACTATTTTATTTTAATGTTTCTCTGATTTTCACTGAAAATTTCAAATCTTAAAACGATTTTTGTTCAATGCTTGTTAAACTGGTGAGTTGTGTTAGAAATATTTTGTTATGGTGGTGGTTGGTTCCGCAGATTTGGAAAGCATCAGAGACATTTTCCATGGTAGCCTGCTTCATTTTGTGGTCATCGACCGGTTTCGGAGTGTATAAACTGAATTTGCTTTGTGCAAGTATGTGTTATCACACTGTCTGACAAACGCATCCTGAAAATGGGCGAACGCCCGAAACCGGTCGATGACTACAAAATGAAGCAGGCTATCACGGAAAATGTCTCTGATAGAAATATTTTCTTTTCAGTTTAAATTTTACAAAAGTTAATAAGAACCTCATTTTTAAAATCAAATTTATAAGTTCACTAGTAAAAGCAGTAAACTTTACAATATATTGTTAAAATTTGATTTTTTCCCTATTCAATTATTTAAAATTCTCCAATACTTTTTAATTAATCTACAGCTGATGTCCAAATAGTTCTAAAATTCCTGAAAAATGACTGCTTATATAACGAATTTAGTTTACAAGCGGGGATTTTACCACAACCCAAATTAAACCATTTTTTTTTTTTTTTTTGGAGTTGCATGTTTTTCTCATAGTTCTAATATTTGAATATTTCATTAACAACTAGAATTGAAAGAGAAAAAGATATTTTCATAATGTATATTACGATTTTGTGTTATTTTCAAAATACTATTACAAAAATTTCTGGGCACATATTTCACTGGGTTATTGCAAAAGTAATGAGATACTGTAACATCAGCATTAAAAAAACGCTTATCATAATTGATTTAATCAAAATAATTTCCTAACTTTCTCCATGTTACTTTCTCTTACTGCAAATTTTCGAAGTTGAAGTCTCCTGGGCACAAAAGAAATTTGTATAGCTAATGTCCTGTGTGTGCGTGAACAAAATAACAAACGAGAAATCGCAAGAACCTCAAATTTTGTATTCCGTTTATGTATCGCTTCCACAACTAACGTGAAAGTTTTTGTCAAAACGTGACTTTACTGATTTTTTTTTTCAATTTTCTCAAAAACGGCTCTGACGGTTTTCTTTAAACTTGGTATACTATCTAAACGCATAAATGTCTGTCACTTTTATTTAAAACATTTTTTAAGGAAAAGTGATTTTTGGCGGTTTCTGGGGAAGCAGTAACGTTTTGCTGTCCTCTAAAGTAACCTTCAGTACAGTTTCTTTTTCTACTGACTATATAGTATTAAGATACATCAGTAGCTATTTACAGGTCACGGTAGGTTCAGGAAATATCTGTCAAGGAGGGCTAATAAGCTTGGAACCCTTGTGCAGACTGTGCTAGGATGAGAAGGAGGAGACGGGGCCCGCCCACCACCTGTTATTTGATGCGTAGCCAAATTGCGATACGAAACCTGCGGTGCCGGGGTATAGCTTACCCTAACCTATGATACATCAGAAGCATTAGTAAAATTCCAAATTTGGTGAAATCGAAATGTTAACTGCATAAAAATATATCATTTTTATTTGAAATATTGTTCTGGCAAAATTCATCAGCAGTAAAATATGGGGTTTTCGGGGAGCTCTCAGTTAGTTTTAAATTTAAACTGCCGCTACAAGCTCTGTTGGTTGTAAGGGTTCTGCACAGATATACATGTACAACAACCGACCACCTTTTTTTATGGCCAAACCAACGTTTTAAACATCGCAAATTTAAAGCATTTAAATTTAACTTGTTAATTAAATTGTATTAATTGTAGTAAGAGAAGTCGTGTAAGTAATATATATATATATATATATATATAATATATTTTATTATTATTTTGTGTTTGTTAAAGTAATAACTTGTACAATGAGCCTAGTTCTTACAAAAAAATAAAATAAAACAATGTAATCATACAGTGTTACATTATACAATAGAACAAAGAAGAACAAATATTGCCATTTATAGAAATAAGAAAAAGAAGATTAAACAATCATAATTTAAATTAAAGAATTACTAATCTTAGTAAATGATTAAGCATAATAACCATAGAAAGAAAAGGAAAAATATTAATTATCTGAAATATCTATTATCTGAAGTCTTAACTATAATATGATTACAATATGAGTATCTAACCTTATTCTTTCTCAGAAATAGTTAAATAAACACAAAAGTACTTAAAGAAAACTACTAAACACTATGTGTGGCTAATCATCTTATCAGAATTACAATCTTATTTGTTTTATACACATATACATAAATAGGATTTCTTTGCTGAATCATTGAATCAATATCTCACCTTTCATAATCTACATTATTATATGATTAAACAATAAAAACACCATGAATGCAACTTAAACAACTATTTGAATAGAAAAGGAAAAAAACTGTCTCTTACGACTTACTATATCTTGTAACGTAATCTTCTTCGTTTAACTGCCTCTCATTACTCGTCACTGTCTACAGATGGCACCACCTCTGAACTCTCTCCACATTCGGCCATTCCTGTACCATACTTTGGTAGCATCCGAATTTATTTTTGGATATTGCTTCATTAAATCTGCTGCAGTCACGTTAATACTTGGGCCTTCTCTTTCACCAAACGCATCACTTCATACCTGTTCGGCTTGATTTTTCTTTCTTTTCATTTTTTTTTATATAATAACCTTCATTTTTTTTCTTATGGTATTTTCTACATTTTTGTTTTGTGTCCCTTCTTCTTTCTCCCTTTTTAGTAAAATCCTTCTCTAATAGACACTTCAGCTTTTTTTAGTAATCCTTGTCCTGTAACTAATTTGCAATTCATCAGTGACTTAGGAATAATATAAAAACAGTTTTCAAAATCACTGTCATTAATTGATATTTTTAATATAACCACTACTTTTGCACAAGGATCTTCATGTTTTTTAATGCAAACTTAGTTTCATCACCGGGTGTTGAAGGAGATTCACCTATTTTCCTATAGAAATCTTCTCTTATGATGTTTACATAGCTTCCAGTCGCGACCAAGAGCTTCGCCAAATAAATAATTAATTTTTACTTCAACTAACTTACTTGTTCTATTACTTACAAAAGAAATTTGATTTTGCCTTTTGAGTACATTCTATTGCAATAGGTCCAAGTTCACTGGATTTAAAACATTTAGGCCCCTTACCACTGTGATCCTGTGTCCCACATTTAAAACAATGAAAATTCCTTAGAGCGTTTTGCTGAAATGTTTGGACCACACTTTACTAATGGTAATTACTAGTAGTAATCTTTTTATTAAAATCTTTCTTTGAGGAGCTATTTTCTTCCATTCTTTCATATGTATTTAGTTTGGTTTTTAAATCTGGATAATGTACTAAAGGATCTCTTCAATGCAACATTCATCTGCAATTTGCAGATACATACTGTCTACAACTTTCATTATCTCGTTTTTATTTCATTTATTGAGCTGAGCATGCACAACAGCACTGTTAAGTTCATTTTTAAATTCCCAACTTATCTTTCAACATTGCCCATGTGGTTACTACACTTTTGTTATAACTAATAAATTACTTAGCTGAATACTCTTTAACATTCTCTTAGCATATATTAATTTTTGATTTAATTAATTAAAATATCTTATTAATCATACCAATTTATTAAATACTTGTATTTTCAAAATTGGTAATCAGTTTCTCAATATATAATTTGTCATCGCCGGTAAAATGTAGTAAGCTCTTTTAACATTTCTTATATGTGTGAATTCTGTTGTTGATTTTTTATAAATCTACTACTTATTTCCCGATTATTTTCTGTATTACTTTTTTCTTCTTCTTGTTCTTCAAAATCTTCCCCCTTTTTAACAAAGTTTAAAAGTCTTACCAATAATTCTGAATTTTTTCTATTGGTTGGCAGCAGGGTTAAGTTTTTCTAATTCTTCAGTTAGTTGAACTTCATAGAAATAATTTTCCAGTTTTCAAATCACTGTTTGTATGTGAATTTTGTTCATCCGTTATTATAACCATAATTATTAATTTAATAATGGTTTTGCGATCAAACTATAATCGTGGAACGGCCTCTCAAATACTGTAGTATTTCTTTAATGAAAATTACTAGGTAAATAAATTGATCAGAGACATTTTCCGTGGTAGCCTGCTTCATTTTGTGGTCATCGACCGGTTTCGGGTGTTCAGACGTGTGATGCGTTTGTCAGACAGTGTGATAACACAGACTTGCACAGAGCAAATTCAGTTTATGCAGTTAAACTTAACTTTAACTTAACTTAAGCGTAAACTTAACTTAAATTTAACTTTAAACAAAACTTAAAAAACTATTTGAATAGAAAAGAAAAAAATTAGTTTAATAATTTTTAACATACTTAAACACTTTAAGCTTATATATTGTAACATAACCTTCTTCAGTCACCTGCCTCTCATTGCTGGTCACTGTCTACAGATGGCACCCCTCTGAACTCTCCCCCCTACACATTTCAGTATGAGGATATTTATTTTTTATTGGTGGTATTAAACTGGAAATATCTAAAAGATGTGTATTCAAAGAAATTTATCAATCGTATTTAAATGCTAAAATATATTCAATATGTTGATAATTATTCGCATTCGGCAAAGATTTACTAAAAAATAGGTATAAAGATTGGGCAAATTAGGAGAGCATTACAATAACAAATGATCTAATGGATTTATTATAATGACTCGACAGATTTGGTAGTTTTCATTTATCGTAAAAACTACAGTTGATTCTTAATTACTAAGGAACGGATTTTTATGTATTTAAAAATGCCAAATATTTAATTAAAATATGCATTTATTTTCGTCAATTATGTGGAAAATATGTGATTTTCTTAAAATATTTTCTGGAATATTTAAGTAAAATGGACATTTTTTTTTATGAAAATGGAATTTTTTTTTTGGGCAAGTTATAATTATTTATACAAGAAAAGAACATTTTTACAATTTATAATAATTTATTAGGAACAAAATAATTTGTTTTTACAAGTTATAATGATTTATACAACAAAGAACATTTTTACTATTTATAAAAAGATGTGTTAAATTTTCAATTTTGAAAACTTCACTCTTCGAAATTGTTTGCAACCACATGAAATTTCAAATGTTGGAACGTAAAGTGACGACGATCTGGGCGTAAGATGGACTTGTAACGACTAAAAGATCGTTCAACATCTACAGATGTTATAGGTGCCTTGCTGAAAGAAGTTATCTCGTTGGTTGTAAAGGGTACACGATGTTCTGAGGTGACTTCTGTTCCACTGATAATATCAGAAATCTGGCAGATGGTCTCCCACCCTTTGTTCTTGCTCAGTACTTCTACCAGTTTTGATCTGATCAGATCTCCCTTACTCCCAGGTATTCCTTCCACCTTTTCGATGACTTTTTTAACGTTGGACACGTTTTCTGTCAGTCGAACATTTTGGGACTCAAGTTGGGTAATGGCTTGTGCAAGAAATACGCAATTGTCAGAAATGAATGCAAGGTCGTTCCTTAAATTAGGTTTCTCGAATAAAGACTTGGCTGTATTTATCGCTACTGCTTCGTCTTCGAGATGTGAAAGGACATTCTTGATTTTATTGTAGTTTTCATAGTAATACCAAGCTGCTTCCAGCCAAGTACCCCATCTTGTCAATATTGGTTCTGGTGGAAGGCACAAGCCTGGATAGAGATCTTTTAGCATTTTAATGCGACTTGGTGCTTTTAAGAACACTTTTTTAACCGAGGAGATTAAGGAATCTACGTCACTGAACAAAGATCGGACAGTTTCTGCTACTCGATGCAAGGCATGAGCAATACACGTCACATGAATTATCTTAGGATAAAATAACTGAATAGATTGCCCAGCCTTGACCATGTTGGGGGCAGCATCAGAGAGAAACAAAAGAACTTTTTCGTTCAAAACTCCACTGGGCCATAGGATATGCATTGAGGCATCGAAGAATCGTGAAATGGTGGAATGATTGCATTTTTCGAGAACCTCACAATTCAAAAGGAATGGCTTTGAATCCACATCAGCATCCCTGTCAAGTTTTCCAATAACTGCATTGGCAATATACCTGCCCTCAACGTCAGTGGTTTCATCAATTGACACCCAAATCGGTCCATCTTTGATATGTTCTCGAATTTTGGTTAGTGTATCTTTATAGATATCTTCCAGGTAGTTTTTCCGCAGAGTGCTCTCGTCAGGCATTTTTTTCCCAATATAGGTCTCTAAGAATTCTTTGAAATGAGGATTTTTAAGTTTGTGGAAAGGGATATCTGTTCTAACCAAAGCCCGACACAGATCTGTACTCAGAGTAGACTTATTTGATGATGGAGATGTAAGGAAGGCTTGATAGGACGTCCTCTCTTTCTTTCTGTTTTTATTCTCTATGTGCGATCCGGTGGCAATATGTTGGGTGACTTGGGAACGTTGAGAGCAAGAAACGCGCTTGTCACAAGCTGTGCCGTACAAAATGTCTCCATCACTTCGAAAAAGTTCTGCTGGAAACTCGCGAAAATATTTAGCAACCAGTTGTCTGTTTGAGGCCGATGTTCGTGGCATTTCACCCAAAAAAGAATACATTAAGTGACCGAACGAAATGAATTGGACACTTTAACGAACGAGCTGAAAGAACAGACAACGTCAGACAACTAGTGAACTAACAAGTGCCCGTCACTGTTTAGCAGCATTCTGTGTAAATTACAATAACCATTGTACCCACTGTGATTCACAGCCCTACAGTCTGTGGTTCCAGGTTCCTGTCAACCACCTCCCAATTATGAAAATATGCCCAAAATGAAAAATATGAAAAAATATGTATATATTTTGATTAAATATGTAGAAATATTTATTTATTTTGATCAAATATGTATAAATATGCGATAACATCCAAATATGTGGAAATATGTGAAATAAAAGTAGACTCAAACGGCTTAAAAAGTGTCAGTATGAAATCTTCTAGTTGAAAAACGTCTGTAAATTGCCTAGAAAAAAATATGTAAGTACATACGAATCCGTTCCCTATTGATTACATATGAGTCAAAGGACAACCACTAGAGGAAGAGAAAAGAAATTGGATCGTCTCTTATGGTTGGAACACATATGACTTATTTTTGTGTCGATTAAGAACACACGATAAGAAATGTACGATAATTGTGAGCGACCAGGGCAATGATTGAATGGTAAAGAACTGCCAAAACATGTAACCATACCAAACTCACATCCTTAGAAAATTATGTTTTCAGTTTGGTGATCCCTGGAAGGAGTTGTAAATTTTTGGAAGCTGCTGAAACTGTTAATGCACGCAGAACTACAGAGAATTAGATGGTTTTCTTTAAAAGTTATGTGCTAAAGTTCCAACCTTGGTCAGTATCAAGAGAAATTGGCTAGGAACTTCTCTTTTATAGATTACAGTATGTTCAAGCATTTATAGCATTTGCTTAGAGGAAAAATCTTATTTCTTACAAATCAATAAGCTTTAAGAAAGGATATTATTGTATTCTACTTTCATTTTTTCATGCAGATAAACAAGACCACCAAAAATGTATGGAAAGTGAAGATTATTTTAATTTAATAAATTATGATTCATAGTTTTATTGATCCGTGTTTCTAGATCTTAAAAACGGCCACTTCTTTTGCAACAGCCCAATAGAAATAGATTTATTTATATTTTGTTTAGGGTTATAACGGCGGCAAGTGAGAGTCAGTTGATGAACAACAATGCAAATGATGCAAAAGTTGAAGTTGAGACCACTCCCAAAGAGGTATATAGAAACTGTAAGATTTGGAAGAAACGTAGTTTTTTATTAATTTTTTTTTTTGAAAGTGCATTACTATTTGAAAGATCTATTTCACCCTTGGAGCCTTCTCAGTGCACTGCCGTCCTCTGGCCAGTGTTCTCTCGTAACAACAAAACTGTCCATCACTGTAAGGCAGTGAGCTGTGTAGTGGCTCCTGGAAGTGAAAGATCTAAGAGCAGCACTGCTGGACTCGGATCCGCAACCCCTACGTGGGAATCCAAAGCGCTGCCATTGAGCTAATCCTCTTCCTTAGCAATAGCTTTTCCACTTCCTGCCTAGTTCACTGCTGTAAGTTAACCAGTTAACTATTAACTCTTTCATATGCAAGTTGTAAATTTGCTATCCTTAATTGAGGAAGATTAAAATGCATGCAACATTATTTGTCTATGAATCTTTTAATTTTCTTCCCTTACATGATCCTCAAAAATATGTCTGTGTAAAAATCTGATCCTTCGCAAAAAAGTGTGACACCTTGTTCAGTTTCTAAAATCCTTGAAACCTTTCTAAATTCAATGTAGTAGCCATGCCAATTTTAAACTGCATGATTTTATCACCATTGTAATATGTAGCAGTTGATTACGTGCAATGTTTTTTTTTATTTTAGTTTTATTTCATAAATTGTAGTTGTAGTTGTAGTAAATATGAAAAAAAAAATACCTGATGTGAAATATTCACACGACTTTCTTTATTACAATTCTCACAGTTCTGTGTGACAAATTCTCATAGAAAACGGAATTTTTATTAAATGTTTAGTAGTTTCCTTAACTACCACGAAGTGGTGGTGGAATCTAGTGGTGGTGGATTTCAGGCCAAGCTGAAAGTTCCAAGAACTCTCAAAATCAATTTTTCATTAAAAAAAAAAAAAACTACGAGTGATAAGCATTGGTGGGCATAGTTTAAAGAAAATCTTAGGAGCCGTTTACGAGAAAATTGCAACAAACTAAATAAAAAAATCACTAAAGTTACCCTTTTGATTGATAGATTTTGATTGAAACGTTCCCATGGCGTATTAATATATACGTATTTGGGATAGTTTGTTCACGCACTGAGTTATTTATGGTATCTGTCAAGGGAATAACTGATCTTTTTTTAACTATTGTCATCGGTAATAGAATTAAATGGCACAAAAGAACCTTTCACCGCAGAGTATATTGTTGATCCTTTAAAACAGATTTCGGATTAGGTGAATTATATTTTTCATTTAGTATAATAATACTTGGACGTGATTGAGGAACAGATTAAAAATCAGAACAGATAAGACATCAGAATTTAGGCAGTTAATATACGAGGTGTGTAAATGAAGTAATGAGACTGATTTTTTATCTTTTTTTTATTCAAATAAAATTACAATTCAACATTGTCCCCTTCAAAGTAACTACTTTGGGAAGCCACACAACGTTGAAGACGATTCTTCCATTCGTCATAGCAGTGCTGGTACTCGGATACTGGAATAGACTTCAGTTGGTCGGTTACGGCTGTGATTTTTCAATTTGGGGAAAAAAAAAAGTCACATGGACTCAAGTCGGGTGAATAAGGAGGCTGAGGAGCCACAGGAATGTTATTACTGGCCAAATACTCATTAATAGAAATCGCGGTGTGACACGGAGCATTGTCGTGATGCAACACCCACTTGTTTTTGATGTTTGGTCTCACACGCATGACTCTTTTCGAAGTCTCTCAAGAACTTCTCGGTAAAAATGTTGGTTTACCATTTGGCATTGAGGCACAAATTCTTTGTGAACGATTCCTTGGCTATCAAAAAAGCAAATCAGCATGCATTTGATTTTTGACTTGCTCATTCTTGCTTTTTTTGGCCTTGGAGAGGTTGAAGTGTGCCACTGCATGCTCTGACGCTTAGTTCCTGGGTCATACTCAAACACCCAAGACTCGTCTCCTGTAATAACACGTTCCAAAAAAATGGGATCGTTTTCAATTGCTCCCAAAAAGTCAAGGCTCCTTTCCTTTCTGATGTCTTTTTGCTCTTGTGAAAGATTTTCGGAACCATTTTTGCACAAATTTTTCTCATCCCCAATTCATTAGTCAAAATTTGATGAACGGTTGTGTGAGTCAAATTCAACTCTCGCCGATCATTCGGACTGTCAAACGACGATCTGAACGCACGAGATCTCTGCCAACATTTTCTTCGGTTCTTGAAGATGAAGGCCTTCCGCTGCGAGGCTCGTCTTCAATTGATTCCCTTCCTTCTGCAAACGACTTAAACCACCTAAAAACCTGTGCTCTCGACAAAACATTGTCTCCATAGGCCTGGCACAGTTTTTCAAACGTTTCCGTTGCACTGTGCCCAAGTCTGAAGCAAAACCTGATAGCACAACGTTGCTCGTAATTGATGTCACTCATTTTTTAAAACGCACTGAAAAAACCTTGCTCACAAAAAAAGTCACTACGGACAGTGCAACAACTCTAGCATTTTCAAATTTGCACTGGACGTGTATCAGATGTTTACTTGCCCTACCACGCATACGCCGCGTCTCCAGTGTTGCCAGATTCGAACACTAGAAAATCAGGCTCATTACTTAATTTACACACCTCGTATTTGTATAATAATAGGGAAAATAGTCAAACTTTGATAAATAATTTTTTTTTTTATTTTTTTTACACATTTAAAGACCTACAATTTTTATTTAAAACATACTTATGGAAAAAATTCATTTTAGAGATTCTGGGGATTGTGTGGGTTTATTCTTCTCTTTAATATGCCATTTCGAGCTCCTATGTAAATTTATTAAAGGCCAACTATTCAGTTTTGAAAATAATATATAACCTATAACTGTTAATGCATGCAGAACTACAGAGAATTAGATGGTTTTCTTTAAAAGTTACTGTAATTATTAAGTAATAACTGTGAGTATTGCAGTGAGAGAAAGTCATGTCAGTAGAATTTTTTCCATATGGGTGGAAATCTCTGCTTCATACACTTCAACTGTGTTACACACCATTCTGGCAGATTGCCAATCTGCTACCTTCTTTGTCTTAATAATATCCGCCTCTGATGTTGTGGGCCAATAAAATAAATAAAAGAGGTGGCATTAATTCCACTGGACTAATAAATAAATAATAAAAATAGTAAATTGCTGCCATCTACAATTTGATTTAATGTTTTATTGTACAATATTTATTATAAGTATTTTAATAAGCACTTCTGATTAATATCCTTTTGTTTTAACAATGTTACAGATTATTAGTAATAAATCAATTAATGAGAAGATGATTATAAGCGACTACGGTGTGGATACAATCATATTTCCATTAGACGATTTTGAGCATCCTCTCTTTGCCAAAGATTATTCGGACGTGCCCTCTGACGGTAATTTCATCATTATTATTATTATTTTTTAATTATTTTTTTAATTGTTGAACTAATTGCAATGAGAGATTAGTAATAAGCTGTAATTTTTTTTTTTCAAAATTAAAACTAGCCTGAAACAGAGTTAACGAATTGTATTTTGTGTACTATGGACCTGATTATGACACAATGGGCCCTCGGAGGCAGAACTTCCCTAGGGGGGGGCTCCTGTTCTAGATTAGATGGATCTGATTATTGTAATCGTGTTCTGATGTTTTATGTTTGTAATGATGTTGAGTATTTATAGCTCGAAAGCTTAGTTTTGAAACCTGTGGGCGGAGTCAAATGAAATTACAGCTACTACTAACCTTGGGTAATGGGCTGTTTAGGTGCCATAACTAAGTTGCCGAACTGTACTTATATTTATTATTTATTCATTTTGTTTTAGGGTTATTCGCCATACAGAAGGAGTTGAGTTTTACATACAAATTACATTATAGATCAATACATTCAAAATAAAAATATTTTCTTTTTTTTTCAAACCAAAAGGCTATAATAAGAAAAATCTCAGTAAAAATGCAAGTAGAAAATAAATATATATGAATCACAGAAAAAAGAAGAAAGCATTTACTTTTTTTTTACAAAATAAACAAAAATTTGAGAAAGAAAACATAGATAATAGCGTTCAAATAAAGATTTAACAAAGTAATAGTTTTAGGAATAATGAACTACTACATAGTTCAATAGTGAATTATTATTATTATGCCGGGTGCCTGGTGGCGTGAGACCTAAGCTTATGTGGCTTTTATCCCCCGATACCCCCTTATCATCCCCTTAGTTAATCTCCCCCGGTAGCTTACCGGTCCGTCTACAATATCCCAAGATATCCTTAAACTCCAACTCGCCCAGGCAATCCTGCGAGAGTGGTGCCCTCCCAAATACGTGAAACCTAGTACCAACGAAACGGGTACACTGACATAAATAGTGGTACACCGTTTCCCTGACTCCGTCGTCGCAGTTCTGACAAATGGGACTAGACGTCCTCCCTATGTTAAACAAGTGATTAGACACTCAAGTGTGTCCAGTCACTACCCCCACCAAGGTCCTCAGACCTGTCCTACTGAGGGACAGGAGATACACCGGAATTCCCTGCTTATTTACTTTTATAAATCTTTTAGCTTAGAGGCATCCCTGCGTGTCCCCCCAGCATTTCTCCAAGACTCTCATCTCCCAAAGTCTAATCTGTTTGTCACGGAACTTCTTTGTGACGGACAATAGTGAATACTATTCAGTTCTATACTTCGAATAATAATAATAAAATATTTGTTGTGTTGGAAAGCATCGGAGATATTTTCCGTGGTAGCCTGCTTCTTTTTGTGGTCATCGGCCGGTTTCGGGCGTTCGCCCATCATCGGGATGCTTTTTGTCAAAGAGTGTGATAACATAGATTTGCTCAGCACAAATTTAGTTGATACACTGTTTTTTAAATGTTTTTGTTAGGGGCTAACTAGGTTAAGAGGGATGTTAGTACCTAAGTAGGAAAACACATGTTTCGGTCTTTAAAGGGGCATATGGAAACATCAGACGTGGGAATTTGAGTCAGTTTTGTTGTACTTGTATGATCTGATGTGTTCGGCAAATCGTTCTCTGATTTTTTCTGCCTCTCTGACCAACGTAAAGACAGAAACATTTGTTTTCCCACTCAGATACCAACATCCCTCTTAACCTAGTTAGGCCCTAACAAAAACATTTAAAAACTAGTGTGTCAACTAAATTTGCTCTGTGCAAATCTATGATATCACACTGTTTGTCAAAAAGCATCCTGATGATGGGCGAACGCCCGAAACCGGTCGATGACCACGAAAAGAAACAAGCTATCACGGAAAATATCTCTGATGTAATAAAATATTGTTAAATTAATCGTTCTAAAACAGACTTCTTCAAACTAACTGTAAGTCCTGATTGTACTTACATTCCAGTGATTAATGTATATTTTTATTTTTTTTTATTAGTATTTTAAATCACCAAAATATTTTCGGCATGAATCACATCGTACATATTTTATGAATGTATAAAATTAGTACATTTTTGTGAAAGTATTTTTACATAACCGAATAAATTGGAAGAAAGTGTTTTTTAAACATTTGGAAAATTCTTGATAAGAGACAATTTAAATACCGAAACACATAATAGACTAGAGGTTTCTTCAATCTTCAATTTTTGATATGTTTAAATAACTTATTCAGATATCCTGCATATAAATGAATCCATAAACATTTCTCCCCTTTTTTTAAATTTATTTAAAGAGGCAAATTGTTATTCATGATTGTCAATGTTTATTAACTCAAGTAGTATCTTACTAAATTTCAATGTTCATAAAAAATAAAAATTAAGATAAAGAGAAATTATATTAATTAGGCCGAAAAGACAATTAATTATTAAGTTTAAACATATTATTAGCTAGAAAAGACAATCCATTGTTAACTTACTAATTTGATTAACACAGAATCCGGTGAAGTATGAGGATGCGAAGTATGTGACTTCCTTATTCACTTTTTAACGCTGCACTTCTTGTCAGTTCCGCTATGGTGGATAACTTACTTAACTTATCGAGGCCCTCTTGATTACTTGTAATTAACATGGGTGTGCTATCATTTTCCCTGATCATAAATCTGTTATTTTTAAACCAAATGTACGAGGGTGTTTTGAAAAGTTCTCGGAATCACCGCTAGATGTCAGTGCTAGAGCAACGAGGTTCCCGCGCAATAATCACCACATCCTTTGTGAGTGAACACGTGGCGCGTCAGTGCTCTTGCTGCAGGAGAGTGGTAGTGACGACTCTTTGTTGTTGTTCCCGCGTAGTGATTTGTGACAATGGAAAAAACTGAGATTCGAGCAGTGATTAAGTACTTTGTAAAGAAAGGTATGAAAGCAAAGGAAATTCATGCCGACTTTCAGAACACACTGGGGGACTCTGCTCCTTCATATTCAACTGTTGCCAAGTGGACCAGCGAGTTTAAATTTGGTCGGGAGAGCTTAGATGATGATCCGCGTAGTGGACGGCCAAAAAGTGCTACGACCCCAGAATTTATCGCAAAAGTGCATAAAATGGTCATGGAGGATCGTCGACTGAAAGTGCGAGAGATTGCTGAAGCTATAGGGATGTCATCTGAACGGGTATATCACATTTTAACCGAAGAATTAGGAATGAAAAAATGATCGGCAAGATGGGTGCCGCGGCTCTTGACATTGGACCATAAACGCACCAGATTGGAAATGTCCGAACAAAGTCTGGCCCGTTTTCAGCGCAACCAACAAGATTTTTTGCGCCGGTTTGTGACTACAGATGAAACTTGGGTCCACTACTATACCCCATAGACAAAACAGCAGTCAAAGCAGTGGAAACATGCTGAGTCACCACCACCAAAGAAAGCAAAGGCAGTACGTTCGGCCGGAAAGGTCATGGCCTCAGTTTTCTGGGATGCAAAAGGCATTCTGCTGATAGATTATCTTCCTACTGGCCAAACAATTACGGGGCAATACTATGCAAACCTCCTAGACCAACTACAGGAAAAGATACGCGAAAAAAGGCCTGGTTTGGCAAGGAAGAAAGTCATCTTTCATCAGGACAACGCCCGCCCGCACACAAGTGTTATTGCCATGGCAAAACTTCATGAACTGAGATACGAATTGTTGCCACATCCACCTTATTCACCTGATTTGGCCCATCAGACTTTCATCTCTTCCCCAAGCTGAAAATTTTCCTCGGTGGACAGAGATTTCCTACAACGGAAGAACTGGCAGCCGAAATGGAGAGGTACTTTGCAGGCCTGGAGGAATCTCATTTTCGAGATGGGATAAAGGCATTGGAACATCGCTGGACAAAATGCATTAGTCTACAGGGAGACTATGTTGAAAAATAAAAGCAGTTCCACCGAGGTAAGACACTTCTTTCTAGTACATTCCGAGAACTTTTCAAACCACCCTCTTACTTATATTTTGTTTGTATTTCTTTAAATGTTTTAAAAAGCCTAGCATTATAAAGTGATCAACACTTCATTAATGTAAAATGGTTTTGATGGCTGAATTAAGAACAAATCAGTTTTATATATATCATGTTTTTTCTTCTTAAACTTAAGAAATCGTTGTTTGTCCAGATGTCTAACAAATTTGATTATTATAGGGCCGCTAACGTGTTTTCTGACAATTCGATTACATAATTGTATTTTACTGTCATCAAAATTGAAATCAATGACTGTTGCTTTAAATATAGAAATACTATTTTCGACTTTTTCTTTAGGTTATCTTAATTGCGTCAGAAACTGAATTCTGAAGATTGTCATTACATTGCTGTTTAAGGCGAATGTTGCTGTTGAATTATATTGTATATATATATTGTTTATTTCCTTACTTAGTGTTGAGATTTCTGACTTAATCTTATCCAGTTTGCTTATCAGTAAAGCAACAAACTTTGAAACTTCTTCCACCTCGACTCTCTTCTTCACAGGCTTCATACTTAACTTATAAAAATTATTTTAAATAATTCAAACTTTACGTAACAAAACTCTGAATAAGGAATAACTTATTTTAAAAAATACATCACCGAGAAGAGAATAAAAAGCTCTTTCAGCCAATATACAATAGGCACACTTACTTATATTTAACCACAGTGAAAATCAAAGTTAATCAGAGAATATGACCCACACCACATGTTCGGCACATAGTTTAAACTCAACTCTATTTTACTTTTACTCAAAGTTTTCCAAATTAAAGATGGTTATAAATAATCATTACTCAAAATTATTGCATATTTAGTGTTACAATCAGGAATTTGATCAAAACTGAGTACAGTCTGTAAGTAGATATTTTGATGTTGTGATTGTGTCCGCAGAGCCGGAAAGCATCAGAGATATTTGGATTATAATAATGTATTCCTTTCCAGCAGAACCTGCTAAATTCTTTTCCAAATTCTGAAAATATTTTGTATGTTTAATTTCTTTATTTAGAGGAATAAATCTAGTTATAGGGGAGAATAGAATACATGTGAATGTAAATTTGCATGTTAATATTTATTAACAAGTAAACATATTTAATTTTATCAATTAACTTTATTATTATGATTTTGTTTACACTTGAGTAGTATTTATTATGTAATTTATTCATTCATGAAAGAATGCATTAACATTACATTATAAATATAATAATATTATAAATATTAAAACAGAATCCTTAATTAGGGCAGATAGTGTGGAAAAGATGGCCAGTTGTCTTTATGGTTGTCACCAGGAAAGTATGACTTAGGATGGTGAAAATGGCCACAGTTTGTTTTTACTAATACTGAGTCATTGGCGTTCAGCCATTGGAAACAGTGAAGTCCTCTACTTCTGTACATTTATTGTGGTGACTCAGGAACGTTCGTCATAATTTTTTATTCAAACTGATGCAGCTTCAGGATTCATAGCTGCCAAAAAGTTAGATAGCTTGCCTCAGTACTGGAAGATGTCTTCAGAGCAATGCTGTATTGTCTTCCTCCTTATTTCTAAGCTTCCTTCGGAGAGACTAATCGCATATCGGCCATCTCGTTGCCCCCTATCTATGCCAACATGCTATGTACCCAAAAGAGGTTAAATTCTATTATTCTTGGCTTGTATCCCCATCAAGAGGTAGATATTTAGCAAATATCTACAAAAAATTCATTATGATTAATTTCTTATTGAAAATACAAAGAGACTGATTGATAACTTATGTAGTATGGAGGATTTTCAAGAAGAATAAACGAACAATCTTCTTCTAATTAATTTAATTTAAGGGAACTAAACGTCTAGTAAATTCCGATTTTTAAGAGTATTACTCAGAATGAAGTATGCGACTTGCAGTAAGTGAAAATATGTGGGTGTTTCATAATAGAATTTTGTTTTATATGTTTCCTTGTTATATGTTATATATTATGTTACCTGTTATATCCTAGTTATATGTTTCCTCCTCCAAAACCTGACTAAATTTTCAGCCATTCCCAAAAACATCAAATGATCATTTCCTTAGATTAATGAGCAATCGAAAGTGAATGCACTTTAAAAATAAATTTGTTTATTTTTGTTAATTACTCTAGCTGAGTGGTTCAGGCGTAGCAGTATTAAGCTTCTCTAGATGCCTCGATGGAGTGTCGAGCCCCCCTTGATTGGTTACATAAATTTTGGCATTAGAAAACTCGTCTTCGAAGAAAAAAAAATTAAGATTGCGATTTCAAATTTTCGAAATGTCATTGATTGATTGCTATTCTGATAATAATTGTCATAAAGTATTATTTATATTTTGTTATTAGCCACAGAAGATGAGGATGACAGTGCAAAAATGGTTCAATTTAGAAAAACGAGTGCAGCTCATTTAGCAAGATCACTTCCTATTCCAGTGCCGCAGTATATGAAAGATCTGGCCTATGACGGCAAATCGAATGGGGTATTTTTTCATGTTTAATGGAATAATTTTATATTGAGTTACCTCTAACTTTATTGTTAAAATTCTACAAAATAATTATTTTTTTTGTTTACATATTTCAGTCTCCGCCAGTACCTACAGATATAGCTGCAAGTATAAGAGCACTTGCAAAAAGTGTTCATGGAGATTCTGTTTTCGGTGAACTTCCTCGGCCAAGATTCAGAAATCATTTGTGATTAGTCTAAATATTTTTCGTTCTTTATTCAACTTTTTTTTTTTAAGTTCAATAACTGATAAATAAATTTTCTTTGTGTTAATTGTTTTTCTTATCACCTCTTCAAGCAGTCAAAACATGTCCTAGAACTCAGTCTTACAATGGGGAACATAACTGATTCAATATTATTATGCTTAATGAGTATTAAACTAAATTGAAATTACTTTTAGACCATGCAATGCGCTGCCAGAAAAATAGTCTACAAAAATACAAACGCGGAAAATGCACTTGTAATAATTTTCACATGAAAATGAAGTTTTTTAAGCGCTGTATCACAACATAGATTTTTACATGTACATTGGGAGTGTCGTAAAGTCAAATCGACTGTTATCTAGAAGATTCTATTGGGACTGCCGTGGGTGTCAGGGTTGGTACATAAACTGTAGTCTCTGCAAAGGTTATAATATCTAAGTACAAGTGAATATGTGTGATGGTGAGCTAAAATCTACCATAGAAGGCTTTAAGGGATTGTGTATTAGTGATTGAGGTATTAGTGTAAGTGTTGTTAGGCTGGGATACCTTTTCAGGGACGTCAAGATCCCTAAAAAAGAAGGTAGTCCACTTTTTTGCGGGGAAGTAACATAGACATTTATGATCTATTGACATTCTAGGGTAAGAGAATATATTACTTAGCTTAAATATGCTTGGTCCTAGGACACCTACCCAGATGCATTCCCATGCTACCAGACGCGTCCACGGATTGTGGATAGGCCATCAGATATGATGATCGCTGGAATTAAGCAGGCTTTTCTGATGACTAAGCAGTCGCTGAAAGTGGGTGTATCGGAGGGAGGGTGGGCTGCCTGGTAACCCAGACAACTCTATAAAAAGCCTTACAACTCTGTAATGGTGGACGGTAGTGGCGAGTTAGCGCCGCCACTTAAAAAAAACGCTTCTTGGGGGAGGGGACGAAGAATTTAATAATCCCAGGTTTCCAGGTTGGTGGTTAGACGGCTGATCGAATTCTAAACACGCCAAAATTTGTTTCAACTCTGTTCCACCCCTACCTCCAACTAACCAAATTGCCTCTTAACTAATAGCACAAATTATGGCGCCAAAATAGGAAGCTTGCTTTCGATGAACATTGCCCAGCTGCTAATTATTTGAAAACATGTGAACAAAATATCGATTGGGGGCAGTCAAGTGCAAAGGAAAATAAATAAAAATAGTAACTTTACACTAAAATGTTCACAAATTAATTTATAACGTTCGATTAAAACAATCAACTCTTTATCAGAGTTAATTCAAAGATGAAAAATAGATTCATATTATTCAAGAATTTTAATTATAAAAAACAAACCAACAGCGGTTCAAGTAATGACTGCATTCTGGAAATAACAGGAACAGAATGGCAAGCCTATCCTGGTAGCCAGCAAAAGTATAGATTCAATAATAAGAGGATTTTCGAACGAAGATCTCATTGTAGTGTGATTATATTTTAATTATTTCTGCCTATTTGGTCAAGAATGTTCATCTTCGAGACTTTTAACCCTCAACTACTACTATGGGTCAAATATGGCCCACACGATTTTTTCTTCTCAAGTTCATTTAAATTGTGATAGGCAGCAGCAATGTAATCTTTTATTATATGGAAGGTTTTCAATCATCAAATAGTTACATGTTATTCCTTCTAATAATCGCGATTATTTTTTAATCGCTACATCGATACTGCCGATATAATAGATTGCATTCATACTGTGGTAGAAGAGTGGGAGTATACAGGTGACCGTAATGGTCATTACTTATAAATGATGTAATTTTAAAAACACTAATGGAACACTGTAATGAGAAAATTTCAGAGCTTTCAATAAACTACAAAAATTGTTCTTACGTCAAGCACCTAGACACAACAGAACTCAAAGCTTTTATCGGTCCTTTGATACTGAGCGGTCTATTCAAATCAAATCATAAGAATGTGGATACTCTATTTTCTTCAGATGAGTTCAGCAGACCTATTTTTAGAGCAACTATGTGTAAAGAAAGATTTCTTTTTCTTTTAACTGCCATCCACTTCGATGATAAAAGTAGCAGAGAGGAAAGAAAATTTTCAGGTGAATATTCAAGCTCCTTTATCAGAAATATTCAATTCTTTTATCCTAAATTGGCAAAGTAACTACATTTGTTCTGAATACTGTACAGTAGACGAAATGTTAATTAGCTTTCAAAGAAGATATTCCTTCAGAGTTTACATGAAAACTAAACCTAAGAAATATGGTCTCAAGGTTTTATGTTAATGGGATGCAAAGACAAATTACCTAATCAACGCTTTTGTGTATACCGGAAAACAAAAACCAATGCATAATCCTCATAAGCTATCGACGATACCTACGCTAACAACGTTAAAGCTGGTAGAACCGGTTGCCAATACGAACAGCAATGTTACAGTGGATAATTGGTTTTCATCGATGGAATTAGTAGAAGAACTCCAGAAGAAAAATTTAACATATGTAGCGACGCTAATACAGAATAAAAGACAAGTGCCAAAAGAATTTCTCCCAGCCAGAAACCGCCGTGAAAATGAATCAACTTTTGGATTTACTAGAGATAAAGCGCTAGTATCTTTCGTTTCTAAAAAAAAACAGAAGCAACTTACTAATTTCATGAATGCATCATACTAATTGCATTTCAACTAATGGAAAACCTGAAATAATAGATTTTTATAATTCTCCGAAAAATGGAGTTGATGGACTTTATATGAAATGCGCTTGTTATGGTTTAGAAAGACGAAGCCGAAGATGGCCACTGACTATTTCATGGAATCCTTGATATTACTGTTATAAACTCGCATATTATTTGGAGGATCGCTAATGATAATCTTACAACCTCGAGAGCCGACTTCATGAAAATATTAGGCAAAGCTCTAATTTTAGATTACATTAAGAAGCGAAAATCACTTCCAAATCTACGACCCAATATTAAATGTCTTATCAGCAAAATAATTGGAGAAACGAAGAAAACTGAAGAGTCATCAGTAACTGCTAGGAAACGACGTCGTTGTTATGTTTGTCCTAACGAAATTGATAATAAACATACTACAACCTGTTGTAAATGCCATAACCCCGTTTATAAAAAACATTCAAAAGCAACAATAGTATGCGATAACTGCACAGAAACACATAATTTTTAGGTAAATACTCCGTACAAGGTACTCGCAAACAAAAATTATTATAACATCATTAGCAGTTTCTTATAATTTTAATTCTCGATCATTCTATTATTTTAGGTAAATTTTGGTACCTACTTATGGATGAAAACAATTGGTTATGGAAGTTTTACTTTATTTAATTTGTCATAATTAGCATTCAAAATATTTGTATCTTCAGTTTACCATTTTTCCAAAAAAAAAAAAATTTTTTTTAAATTATTTCTTATTATTGTTCTAATTATTATATTTATTCTTAAAATAAACATTTTTTTAATTATTATCCGTCAAATATTATTTCATTAAATACCTTGTAAATATATCATTAATATACAAATAAGTTACTGTTGACCCATAATAGTAGATATGTACTTACTATAGTAGTTATTATAGAGGGTGTACGGAAAGTAGGGACGAAAATTAAAGTGCTATAGAACATACAAAATTTATTTGAAATGTAATTTTTTATTACAAACACAGTAAGTAACATCTCCCATTTATGTATGAAAAATTATATCCTCCATATGACCACCCAAGGCCGCGCGGCAACGAACAATGTGTTCATTGAAGTTCTCGTTGACGCGTTCACAAACATCTGGTGGGATGCCATTAATAACCCAGTTGTTGGGCTCGTCGGCGAACCGATTTTCTGGGGCTTACGATCACATTATCACGCACGACAGCAATGTTTTCTTCTGTTCGAACAGAACGCGGTCTTCCTGTTTTCTTAACATTTGCAACAGAACCCGTGATCTCAAACTTCTGGATTACGAACTGAGGCTTCGGTTGGAGCAGCGTTACGTCCGAGTGTCACACGCAATTCACGAACGGTTGCTGTGGGGCTTTCACTGTTCGTGTAAACTTTTTATCACTTGAATACGTTGCTGAGTTGTCATCTGCTCCATGACGAAAATAAACATTAAACGACAATGCTCACCTCACAAACGCTATCAGGCTACTAATGGGAAGGATAACCGATAACAAACATGAAAAAAACATTGCCGCCAACAGTCATATGACAAAATGGCGCCCAATTCAATTTCGTCCATACTTCCAGTACACCCTATAGATAGTTAGGATACTACTATAGTATATGTATCTTTTCAATATATGGTTTCATGATTTAGGCTTATTTCGATTTGTACTTTGAAGATTTTAGGAAGAATTTAGAAATATATGAACGAATTCTTCCGCCTTACAAATTTGTTATTCTCTTAATGCGTGTTTTTTAATTGAAAAATTACATTCTCTTTTTAGCAACAAATATAGTATATAAATATAAATTCTTTCCAGAATCTTCAAACTCCTAAATCAATATAAGAATGAATATAATCTGCAAATTGGAATGATAACAATACTAGGTATTATTGTTCGATAGAGAAACTAATATACCAGATAAGAGTAAATATTGTTGAAAATGAACATAATCTTATAACCTCCCCACAGATATACAACCACCAACAAGTGTGAGTGTAACAGAAACATTAAGTTTAAGTGGACTCTCTACACGAACTTGGTGAATTTGCTCTGTCGGATGGATGAAAATCCGAAACCGGTCAAAAACAAAATCGATATGCATGCTACGACGCATAAAATACCTGATAAGAGTAAATAGTTTAAAATATATCTTTGATGAAGTTGGTATTGGTCTATCTGCAAAAATGAGCTAGGTAACTTCTTACACAAATAAGTTGTCTAAGCAGTGAGCCATTTTGTATACAATGCTTAGATTTAGTGCAATGCTAATAAAATGCAACTCAACACTGATAAGTGTAAAATAGTATCTTTCACTCTCTGTTGCGATTCTCTCATCCATAACTATTCTATACATGACACTTCTCTTGATAGACAAACTTCTATTAAAGACCTTGGTATTACGTACACAACTAACCTTTCAACCTACTTAAACTGCACATTGACTATTAATAAAGCGAACAAAATTTTGGGCTTTATTCAGAGCACAACCAAACAATTAAAGGATCCTCAGGTAATGATCACTTTGTACTACGTCCTATTTTAGGATATTGTTCTACTGTCTGGTCACCTTATCAGTAAACGTATATTGATGCTATTGAAGCCATACAAAGAAGATTTCTACGTCTTCTTTGGTATCGGGAGACTGGAACTTACTTAGACCTACCGTACGATCTGATCATGGAAATTACTGGACTTCTAACTCACTCTATGAGGCGACACACTGATTTGATTTTCATGTATAAACTCTTACACAACCAAATTGACTGCTCCTAGATTTTTAACTTATTGAATTTTCACGTGCCAAAGTTTACTACTAGACAGAAAATACTATTCGCAAAAACTACTTACGAGACTGAATATTTAAAATTTAACCCTATTCCCAGACTAATGAAATCAATGAACGAATTGCAATGTGATATTCTCCACATTTCACCAGTAGAACTTAAAAATTACTTCCTAAATTTTCACTAGGAAAGGATCTATGATTGATGTGTGTACTACAGACTTGTATGTTTACATTTAATTTTCATTACTTCAACTATTTTTATATTATACTTACACCTTAACTTAAGAAAATATTTTAGTGTTATAGTAACTTATATTTTAGTAATTATTTAGTCATAATATTAATGTGTCAACTATTTTTAGTGTATAGATATTTAATTTTATTTTTGATAACCTTGTAACTGGTTATAAACCCGTTTATATAAATAAATACACAGAAGCATTGCTAGAATCCCCAATTTAAAAAAAAAAAATCGGTTAACCAGAATTGCAACTAAATAGAAAAGGTATTTCAGGTTTTTTTTGGAATTTTCTCCAAAAACACCATGGCAACTTTCTTTAAACTTTTCACTTTTAAACCTATCACTTTTGTTTAAAACCTTTTTCCGAATAAATTGATTTTAAGAAGTTTGTGGCGTTAAATTTCAAATGTTATTTGGTATCTCGTTTAAAATACAGATTATTTAAAACATAGAGATAATTGTTGCATTTCCAACCAACGAAATCTATGGAAAGCAAAGATTTAATCTCAAGATGTCTCATTAATGCAATGTCATTCTGGTTCCAATGATTTGTTATAGTTTCTAAATTTTTTGCTCTTTTCAGTAAGACTGTTCCTCTCCTCTAATGTAATTACAGTTAATAAAATGATAATCATCTAACAATATATTCATCAAGTATTTATTACACAATTATCATAGTCATAACTGGTCTCTTTATATATGTATATATAATTGTATTAACAGAGTATAGAAAGTTTTGTGAATGTTTCGAAATTGGGTTTGGTTAAATTATGATATATTTTACATAGAAGTATATTTAAAACTTTATATTGTGCAATGTTTCCATGGATTATATAAATTTATTTTATTAAATTTTATTTTAAATTTCCGTTGCTATGAGACGAAATTTATTATTGAAACAATAAGTAACAAGTTCTGAAAAAAAATTGTTTTTTACACTTATAATTAAATTAGTAATAAAATTTAGAAACAAAAATGAAAAATTCATCAAAAACACCAGCTAAAAAGCCTAGAATGACACCAATCCAAGAAATGAAGAGATTTAGACGAATATATAGGCGAATATTGAAATGTAAAAATGCAATGCGTATTGCTTCTGAAAAGAAAGAAAAAGCGTTAATTTTTGCTCATGATTACAGATTTTATGAGTAAGCTTTCCATTATTATACTTCTTAGATATGTATTATATTCTTATATATTCTTAGATATGTATTAAGAGTTATATTTTATTACATTCTTCTATTATACCTTCTGTAAATTCTGCTCATTTCGCATGATCTTTAAACCTAATTAACCGGTCCAGTCTCCTTCCTCCTATAGACCAATCAGCTTACTTCCATTAATTGGCAAAATTTTCGAAAATATCCTACTAGCTCGTCTCAAAATTTTTATAAACACACTTACCTTCATACCTAACCTCCACTTTGGCTTCTGCTACTTTCACTCTACCATCCATCAGGCACATAGAGTTGTAGACATAATCGCCACTTCCCTTCAGCGGAAACAGTACTACTCGGCGACTTTTCTTGATGTTTGTCTTGATCGAATTTGGTTTCTGGAACTATTGTGATACTCAAGGCACCTTTCCTTCCACTAATTACCTCCTCCTTAAATCATATCACATAATTGCCATTTACTGGTTTCCAAGGCACTTCTTTTTCTCCTGTATTTCCTATCCTGCAGGGGAGCCATACTCGCTCCTCTTTTATTCACAGTATACACGGCTGATTTCCTATTATATTCCAACACTACCATCTACCCCTTCGCCAATGCACGGCTGCCCTGATGACTTGACTCTCGCCATCTTCAAATATCTCAGTTTCTTCGAATTCTTGCTCCGGAATCAAGGTAAATCTACACAAATATTAACACATGGTCTTCACCTTAAACCAGAAATCCATAATATATTTCAATCATATTTTGTCACTTCCAATTGTCACTCAAGTCCAATCACTTCCACTTGTATCTCGGACTCTACACAGCCAGATGAATAAAATGGAACCATCATACTCGATTCAAACGAAATGAATTAAATTACCGATATAGAATGTTAAAAAATGTAATAGACAAACGCTCAAATCTCACATACACTATTCAATTCCCCATTAGCCTCTATATGTACATATGGACTCGAATTATACCGGACTGCCAAAAAACACAAACCTGTACCGTCCAAAACCCTATTCACCATGGTCATGCTTTTTTTTACGTCTGTAACCTAAAAATGCCATTCGTCTCCGCTTTAGCCAAATTCTGCTACCTAAAATTCCATTCCAAACAATCTTCTCATTCAGGTTCTCTTATTCAAGTCCTCACAGTTTCCACTATTCCAACAGATTCGCCAAGACGCCTGAGGCTTCGATGGCCGCGTGATCATCTGAAAACCTGGGAATGATGGCAGTCTGTCTTGTGATACAGTCGTACACGGTAAGGCCATAATGGTGCATTACGAGTGCCATCGCTGGAAGGCCATCGTTCTCAGCTACAAGCCAGTCTGTGCACTTCTGTTTTCATTGTTTATCTTTTTTACTTGTTGCATATGTTTGCAGTTATAAAAATCTGAATTAAAAAAACTGTTAAAAAGTTTTTCATTAGTCAAATTTTAGAAATTTTAGTTTTAATCAGAAACAGATGTTTTGAGGCCATCTGTAAGAATGATGTTTGAATCTCACATTCTCTCTTTTGATCGAAATCCTCTTTTGATCCCTTTTGCCAGGTCTCTTGGTAATAGTTTGAGTAATTATGTGGAGTAGTTTGAGCTTGCTGTAATATTTCGCTTTGAGATATTTTATTTACATACACCAATTTCTCTACATTCAAAACTGATAACTCTGCAAATATTTCCGTTCATTAACCATTTTCTGGGAAAAATCTACATTTAGAATGTATTAAAAAAAAATATATGGTTCAGTTTGAAATAAGAAAGTTGGTTTTGAACTCTTCTAATTCTGCAGTTTAAAAAAAAATAATGACATATATTTGGAATGCTTAAAAGAATATCATTTGGAATTATTTTCTATCTGGAGTACTTTGCAAGTCAAGTGCGTGTTAAAATTGTCACCCTGTATAATTTGAAATATTGTTTTTCAGTAAAGATGACGTAATTGAAGATCACAAGAGATTACTTGAAGTCTATAAATCGGTTGAAGCGGAAAAAGACTACGAAAATGAATATTTTGCAAAATTCTTACCATACATTGAAGATCTTATAGAGCGAAAGGTAACCAAACTCTTTATAACTAGATTAGCAACTCCATTAGCAGACATCTTACATTTTATTGCCGCGTTGACCGCCATAACTACCAAACCTATCTATCTCCTCATCCCCAAGATTCCTATATGACCTGGTACCCAGAGACTACAAGTTCATCCTTGAAGAAATAAAGCTCTGGAAGTACTCAAATATTCTAGTATCAACTTGGAAGTGAAGACACATGAACACAGTGCCTTCAACGAGTTTGAAGATACAAACACCTTTTACACTGATGTTATGTCATCCAAAATATAACAAAGAATAAGCCTCAGCCTGTGATCTTCTGTCCAGATACATCTAACTACAGTTAATGTATGCAGCTAAGTTCACCAATTAATAGGAAATTAAATTCCCACAGATAAAACTGTAACTTATCAACACTCACACAACACTAAATACCTATTTAGCAAACCTATGTAACCCCTCATTCCCCAAGTTTCCCATATGACTTGGTACCCAGACTAAAATTATTACGGATAGCTTCTATCCTCTGTATGGACACTGACACGCAAGGAAGCCATCTTTTAGGCCACAGTAGATTTGGCTTTAAAGTCACTTACTCCCTTCTACCCAGTTAATGTCTAGCTACAGATTCACACATCTACTAGAAAACTGACGATTTATTCACACTCAATGTGAAAGTATGCAAAATGTTTTTGCCGCAAAAGCTGTGTTATTACACTGTTCATTTGCGGTCGATGATCAGAAAAATGAAGCTAGTTCATGGAAGAAGTTTCTGATGTTCTTCAATTTTATGGACCCAGCCACCCAGGAATAATATCGAGGTTCAAGTACAGAGAATTTGAAGCAGCTAGATGTAAGAAGGGAAGAGTATTTGAATTTTTTTTTTTCCATTTTTATTATTACTACTGCTGTAACAGCAATATTGGGCAAGTCTACCAGCTTTTCTCTGAGTTTTCGCCGGAAATTCTGTACGAGGTCTTCCTGAATTTGAAAGTGACGTTTTAAAAACTGGTATAGGTGCTACTTGAAAACTTGTTTTTTTTTTTTAAAAAAAACGAAAAATTCAGAAAATCCGAGCTTAATCATTTACGTAAATAGGCGATAAAAACTTTAAATAAATTTAATTCAAATAATTTAATTTTTTTTTTTTTGTAGCAAAAAATTGACGAATTACAGAACTGGACTGAGATTAATATAAAGACGTTTGAAAAGCTATTGGATCATGATAGAGAAATATTGAGAAAAGAGACTAGGCTACTTGAGAGAGATGAGCAGCGCACAGAGGTGACGAAAGTGATTAAACGACTATCGAAAATTAGAGATGAATACGACAGGGTAATGTTAAAATCATTATTAGTGTAAAATTACTAAACTAAAGCCTGGAAACTTTTCGTTTTTAAAAAATATTCTTGCTAGTACATTGGCTGACAAGCACATTCAGCTTGGCGGACTTCATTTTTAAGAACTAACAATCCAAATCTACTTAATTGAAGGATTTATACCGAAATAGATCCTTTTAGTGATTCTTTTGATTTATGTAATTCTCTATGTTTTATTTGAAATGGTTCAGGTTGGAGGTTAATGATGTGAGTTGATGAACATGATCGTGTGATTAACTGCACATAAAATTTTAACAAATAAAATTTTTTATCATATTATAAAACTAATGTTTAAATATGTTTAGGAAATTCCTGAAAAAATGAATGCACAGCTCAAAGTGAAAGATTGTCATAATCAAATTAAATTTGCTTTGAATCATCGTAGATTATTCTATATGGAATTGGACAATTATGCTAAACAATATCTATCACATCTAATAGACTTAGAACCTATATTGTATAAAAAATTATTGGAAACCTATGAAGAAATGTAAGTAAATGTTTTTTTAAACTCATTTAGTAGCTGTTGGAGCGGGTATTTTATAGAATCAACAAGTGTGAGTAGCGAAGGGTTCTTTGAGTTCTGCAGAATGCAATAAAAATCTGATAAGATTCTGAATGTAATAAAAACACTTAACGACTGTAATTTACTGCAATTATTGCAATTCTATCTGTTCTTCAAACTTGAAATTTTACGGTCAATTAGCATTACTATACATGCAGCCGGTGGGAGGATTCTAGGTATTGGTTTTTAGTATCTGAATATGGTTACCTTAAGCCTTACTCAAAGCTCACCCAAAAAAAATCTAAAATTGCTTTTTCCTGAAAAATGTTTTCAATAAACATGATAGGTTTCTATGCAAATAGCATTCCAAGCTTAAAGAAAACAATTGGAACCGTTTTCGATAACATTTCAAAAAAATCAGAAAGAAAAACAGACCCCAACCAAAAATCCAGATCCCAGTCTAACCCCATCTAAGATTCACCGCAGTCCGAGTATCGGATCATAATGGGAAATAGTCTAAGCTTTTCCTAGACATACTATTCCGACCAAAGGTCCTAAACCTAATTTCCTCACAACCCAAGATGGATGGATGTTTCTTCCTCTATCTCACTAACTACAAAAAGGGGTTTGGCATGAGCTGGGGTATCACATCAGACGACCCAATCCTAACCAATCTTTTCTGATACCGTAAGAATGATCGAAACAGAAGTCTTCAAGAAAACCTACAATAGGGACCTGCATTTAAAGTAAAGTCAGTTTTATACATATACCCATAGGAGATAAACCTTTCATTATATTTAAAATACCACTTTAGAAAAATAAGCTTAGCGTATCTTGAACTCACTCCCTCAGAATTTAGTTCCTTTGTTAAACCTCTTTCCACATCGTAATACCATAATTATACGTTACAGTTGATATAAAAACTCTCTTCTCAATTTTTACCTCCACAATAGATAATTAAGAGAACGAGAAAGCTAGGAAGTGGTAAACGAAAGGGCCAATCATGCCTGCTCACAGGAATGCAAGGAAGGGAAAGGCGATAGGGCTCATTATCAGGTAGTAGTAGTAAGCGCACACATTGCAGTAGGAGAAACGAATGAGGGAACCCCACTCTACTAAGTAGTAGCGGGAATATCCCCAAACAGGAGGGGCGGAAACAAACCTACTCTCAGTATAGTTTTTGAATGCGCTTCGCAAATAAGTCTTAAATTACAATTTCTAAACGAAAGCTATCATGAGATAGATGACATTAAATTAAAAGTATGAGTTGTAATGGGTTAGACATTACCCATTATATAATTAATTTGCATTTAACGTTTGTTGCAGCCCAAAACATCTTAGGAAAATAAAGTTCAACAAAGAAAATATGAACCGCATAATTAAAGTGAATAAAACAAATTTAAGGCAAGGTTGGTTTTTATGTGTACAAGAATTAGATGTTAAATTTTTCCAAGGTTTGAAACTTCGTCAGCGTCCCAAGTAAGAGAATTAAATTTACTTTAAATAAAAATAATTTAATGCTATTCTTATTGAGATTTCCCCATCCTAGTGGTTTACATACATTAAAAAATAATCAACATTCGGTTTGAAGTAGCCATCCAACAAGAAGACAGTACAATTATTCATCGAATATCTCTAAAGATGGCCCAATACCTGAAAAGACCGAGGTAGTTCGATGAAAACAAAGCGGGCCATAAGAAAGTCCAGATATAGAGATAGAGAAAATTGTTAACGATAGCAACAAGGAATTGACGATGGCAGGTATATCAAAAGAGAAATAAAACAGAAAATTCTTGTATTTAAATAATTTCTTATCTCATCGGCAGTTCGTCAATAATGAGTCACCAGCTGAGCATCAAAACGCTCGTTAGTGCTACCGTTACTTTTTATGCAATGCGGCACTTTCGAACTCCTGAACTAAAAGGTGGTTATAAATTTAGGATATGGCGTGAGAGTGGTGCACCCTGCTGGGCACTCAGGGGTTTTGTTTGATTAATGTTTGGTGTGTCTTGATGGACTTATTGGCCAATAGTTTTTATGTAAATTCTTTAACCCTAAGTTACATAGTAATCACCAAAACAAATGATTTAAAAAAATAAAAAATACAAACTCACTACGATTTATTTCGTATATACCATCAAATAACTAATTCTAACATAAAACAAAAAATTTGGAGATGTATTCATCCAAGAAATTGACTGAAAAGTGATTCTACCAGTTTCAAAGAAAGTTATACCGGAAGAATTTTATTATTTAGTGAGCATCCAACCTACCGAAAGTACTACTGTGTCGACAGAACCATGTCGAATTTGTACCCAAGTTAAATAACAACGAAAAACGCGTTATTGTTGGCCACCCTGAAGAGAAGCTAGCAAAGATGGAAGGTTGTTACTGCCTTAATACATTTTTCGTTCTAATATTTGATTTTTTGTTCTCTTCTCAGAAGTCAGCTATCCTCAGGTTTACGTAACACGTATTTACTACTAGCTGCACGAAAAAGCCAGGCCCAGGAAACCAAGAGTTAATTCTTAGTCGGTTCTCTCGGTCAGATCGTCTACTACGAATTAGCTGAAGTTGGCAGTCACTGTGTTAATGGCAGTGTCCATTGTAATTGCAGGAAGACTTTGAAGTTCCGAGCAAGGTTTGATGCCATAAGAATATTGTTAAACGTTGCTGCTCAGGAAATTGAAGTTATTCAGTTTGATGTTAAGACTGCCTTTCTTGACAGCGAACTTCAAAAGGAAGTTTATATGAGTTATCCGAATGGATTTAATGATTGTACAGGAAGAGTATCTAACTCAATAGAAGTCTTGTATGGCAGCCCATAGAAGTATGGGCTGAGGCTGGCACCTCGTACTTGGTACAGGTTTGTATCTTTTATGAAGAAGAACAATCTTCGATGTAGTGATTCAGATCCATGCCTTTTATTATTACCAGCGCTCAACAGAGACTCCTTGTGGGACTCTATGTCGATGACAGTTTGGCTATTTGTGATGAAAAGTCGTTTAAAAACTTTGTAACCAACCTTCAGGAAGAGTTTAAAATTACTATAGGGACGTTAAATGTTTTTGAGGGATGCAAATAAAAAGATTTACCCGTGGTTCTATATTTATCCATCAAGAGACGAATACAAACAAGGTATTAAAAAGGTTTAATATGCATGATAGTAAAACCGTATTGACTCCATTTGATAGAGGAAGACGAAATGAGGCTGAGAAAGAAACTTATAAGCAGCAATGTGCCATACTGGGGCAGCTGTTGGCTGTTTATTGTTCTAGCCATGTCAACAAGGCCGATATTGCCTGAATAGGCAATAGCATTTCCGAATAATACTTATAGGATAGTAAGTATTGCTTCGGAAAGGCTTGATAAACCCAGAAACTCAGATTGGAACCATATCCATGGGATCTTGAAATATCTTCGTGGAACATCTACCTTTGGGTTGCTGTACAAGAAAAACGCCGCAAATAATGTCAAATGTTTTAGTGATGCAAATTTGCAGGAGAGTTGGGGTACTGGTCGTTCTCGCGGGGTAACTTCTTTGTAACTTCTTTACAGATGTAACTGTCTAGATAGACTAGTCAAAAGCAGACGTTTGTAGTGTAGTGAAGAGGCTGAATAAGAACTACATCTCTACATATGCCCATTGGGGTTATGGATAGCGTAGAGATAGGTCCCTCCCATCGACGAATAATAATATAATCCCTTCCTACAGACTAATTACTTTTCTTCTTTCATTTTCCTTTACTCAAACCCCGGCTCATTTCATAAGTTATTTTAATTTCATAATTTTTTTTTCAGGCGAAAATATGAGAATCCATTCCAATCATACATAACTAGTATTCAAGATAACGAAAAAGAAATATGGACATACAGAAAATTATTTGGAGATATAAGAACGGAATTACAGCTCACTGGGGTCAGTGGGCAGCCAATGAATACTATTATTAAAAATACCATTTATGGAAATGGTGATTTGTTTTATCACTTTATCTGCCTCAGATTATCGGTAAGTTATTCAAAGTATACTTTATGAGTATTAGTATATAAGATTACACTGCTCTAATGTTTTCCTTTAAAGTGGTTAGTTCATTTTATTGTATCATTCTATTCTGAATTTAAAGCAAATTTATTCACCGGAATTTGCGAATTAGCTGTACAGGTTTTTCAGTTTTCTGTAATTTTCTCCATAAAAACCCCAACGATTTTAATTACTAATAAGAATTATAAGTGTGATTAAAATTTGCCATTTCAGTAAACTGCATTAAGAGAAAGTCGTTGTGAGCGTTTCAAAATAGATTTTTTTTTTTACTATAACTTGATTTTGTTTATTGGACTTGAAAGTTTTACAAAATATGCTGGTTAAAATACAAAAAAGTACAAAAGGTCCTTAATTTTATATAATAAAATGTTTTATACAAATTAAGGACTTTTTGTGATTTAATTGTAACCATCAGATTTTTTACTTTCTCTTACTCCTAGTAAGATTAAGTATTGCGATCTTGCCAGATTTTCGAAATTGAGTTTCCAACAAGAATTCATATTTGGGGGTTCCTTAAATACGAAACAATTTTTAGCCAAAGTCTGTAAGTAACTGTGCTTGTTTTGTGAGTGTGTCTATGTGTTAACAGAATATCAAAAACAAAAAATCAAAAATTTGATATTCCATTTAGTCGCTCCCACTACATCAGACACCCACCTCTGTATTTATGTTAAAGCTAAGTGAAAATTTTGAAGTCGTTTGATTCACTTCAGATTTTTCTTTTGTAGGTTGAAGAAGAAATAACTGACATAACTAACATAAAAAATAAACGTTTGGAAATTCAAAAAGCGATGCACAAAGAAAATGAAGAAAATAAAGAAATAATATTTCAAATGGAACTAATAAATAAACAGCTAGAGAGGAGCATAAC
The DNA here is from genome assembly GCA_011037195.1 of Triatoma infestans. Classification (NCBI taxonomy): domain Eukaryota; kingdom Metazoa; phylum Arthropoda; class Insecta; order Hemiptera; family Reduviidae; genus Triatoma; species Triatoma infestans. The sequence continues at coordinate 132,472 of JAAEAF010009481.1, forward strand.
GAGTCTCCAAATGAAAATACATGGAAACAGAGTACTGCGGGAACTCTTTCATTCGTATTATCAGAAATTATTCTATCTTGTTGGCTGTACCCATGATGACATTCCAAATTATAGAGGTAGTTATATATTACTCAAATGTACGACCTATTATGTCGGGTCTAAATAGAATTGTGATTTTTATTGCTCCATTTTCTTTACTTTTTCTTGCTGCTATCAATATAAAATAGTATGTGTCATACATCAAATTATTACAGATTAGTATAATGCATATAGTATACTTTTGCATGGAACATGCATAAATTAAAATAAAATCTGGTGTGAAACACTCACATGGCTTTTTCTCACTCCTTTTGTTACAATTACATTTAAAATGACAAATTTTCTTTAAACTCAAATTTTACATTTTTGTCCTAATATAAATATAGAGTTGGTGGGGTACCAATCTATACTAATCTTGATATGATGTTTATAGCATGGCCCAGAGGGCGCTCTAAAAATTTGAACCAACTACATCTAAAATTTGAAATTAACACCACAAATTCTACACAAAATGATATGTTTTTATCCGTGCAGTAAAATCATTGTAACCCGTTTTCGAGAAAATTCCAAAAAAACTCAAAAACTTAATCTATATAGTCGCACTTTTAATTAACCGAATGTCTTCAAAATTTGGAATTCTATCAATGCTTCCAATGTGTATTAATATTATGTAGTTGATAAAACCATATACACCGAAGTGGTATTTTACAGAAAAGCATAACGCTACTGTTCCCTCAGAACCCCTAAAGAATCAATTTTCCTGGGAAAATGTTTAAATAAAAGTGATCTTCTTCTTCTTCTTCTTCTCCTTCTTCGCCTCATCTACCCGAAGGTGTAGAGGTTTGACAAAAATTTCGCCACTGATTCTATTTAGCGACAAGCTTCTGGCGCTTGCCCAATCGCTGCCTTTGGCCGCAATTATCTTCTTCACATTGCCCTCCCAGGTCCATCTTCTTCTTCCTCTCGGTCTTTTACCCGTAAGTTTCACTTCAAGAGTTTTTCGGGGTATCTTGCTTTCCACCATTCTGCCCACGAGAACCACCTCAATCGCTCTCTTTCCACAGTTTGGATAAGGGGTTCAACTTTTTGAGAGCTGTTCGAATTGTGGCATTTCTTATCCTGTCTCTCTTCGACTTCCCCTCGATTTTCTTGAGGTACCGCATCTCAGCTGCTTGGATGCGGCTCTTTTCATTTTCTTTCAGGGCCCAGGATTCACATGCGTAAGTGAGAGTTGGAACATAGAATTGACCGATATACCGCCAGTTTTGTCTTTTTTGAAACTTCCTTTTTGCTTAAGAAATTCTTATTAATGGCGTAAAATATCTTTCCTGCAGCATTTAGCCTTTGGTTAAGTTCGTCCCTCAACTTGCTGCTGGTATTAAGCGTTACTCCGAGGTATTTAAAGGAGGACACTTGTTCAATACTTGTTACAGTTTCGTGGCCGTTTACTGCAATATTGGCTTTTATTTTTGCTGATCTTGCCACTACCATGCACTTGGTTTTCTTCAAGCTTATTTTATTTCCACGTTTCTCTTCTTCAAATCCGACGCCCATATATCTAATAGGGTCCATACATCTAATAGGGATAAATACCATATATTTATAAAAGTGATACGTATTTATGTGTATGTAGATTAGTATAAGAAGTTTAAAGGAAATCGTTGGAGCCGTTTACGAGAAAGTTACGAAAAAGTAAAAAAAAAACTATTCAGTAAAGTCGCACTTCCGGTTGGTGGATTTTGCCAGAAACCTTTGTGTCTGATGCGGTGGTAGTACCTAAACGGAATACCAAGTTTGAACTTCGTGTGACTTTTCGTTTTTGAGATATTTTGTTAAAACACATACAAAAAATAGCACACATTAACACAAACCATTCGCTAAAATCATTAACTCAGTTTCGAAAATCTGGCACGATCGCAATACTTCTTACTAGGAGTAAATTGTAGATTGTTGTAGGGGATTATTGCAGTGCGCCTGAAAGATACTAGGTGTAAAAGAAATTTAAGAAAATCTGTAAGAGGTGCTGTAGGTTGAGTGGCTTTCTCTTCTTACAAGTATTGCAATTGTTTCAAAATTTTCGAAATTGAATGTTTGCCGGAAATACATGTTTTCAGGTTCTCAGAGAACAAATGTTTATAGCAAATGGACAATGTAGTTAAAACTTCATATTCGCTTAGGGTAACTACCATCGCATCCGACACCAAAGTATCGGTTAAAATCTACCAGCCATACATAGGTTTTTGAGTTTTTTGGAATTCATTCGAAAACGGCTATAAGGATTTCGTTTAAATTTGGAATGCTAACTATTCATACAGATATAAACCTATGACTTTTATTTATATTTTCCCGAAAAAATTAATTTTAATGTGTGTTGTGGAATCTGGCTAATAAACGTTACATGTTTTTGAGTTTGTGTAGGTGTTTCGGCGTTCGCTTCTGGATTAAAGTGTAAACACATTCTGTTTCTACCTGCCAAGGCTACTAGTCAACATGTACCTACCCCCCCACCACCTTTATATTTATTTTAGAGCAATTGAGTAAGCATTGTCAAGTGTAATGAAAATTTATTTATTTTATAATTACACTAAGTGTACTGAGAGAAAGTCATGTGAGCGTTCGGCTTGATCTTTTATTATTATTATTATTGCGATACGCCGGGGCGTCGGCATAGCTGCCATACGGTCCCTGTAGCCCAGGTATATTTTTATCTTCTCATCCAGCAAAAATTTTAGCCTCAGTATGGCTAAAATTGTCTCGTATGTCCTACAGAGCAGGACACATGTCCAGGAGTTGGGGTGTCATTTCGTTTCCACGGCACAGAGTACAGGTGGGGTATTTGTAAACTCCAATCCTGCAAATATGTTTTTGTAGGTAATCGTGAGCCGGTAGGTATACGAAAACAGCCAACAGAAACATAACTTTATCAGTGGACATTCTGTTCTCCTTTCTTGCAACATACGCCAGAGCCCCTCCTCTTGAAAAGATTGGCAGGCGCTCCATCCTCAGTTCCTCTACGATTTTTTTGTTTATCAATCGTTTTGCTGCATGGTAGGTAAGTGGCTAATCTGGTTGATCATTCGTTGAGCCTATTTTAGTTAGTTGATCTGCACGTTCAATACTAGGAATGCCACAGTGGGACGGAATCCACTGAAAATACATTTTTCCGAGTTAGTATCAATGTTACTAGCCACTGCTTCGTTGCAGCTTTGGAGTCGATAAGTAGGACAGAGCTTGGTCTCTCCCTACTGGACTCAATCCAGCGCGCTACCACTGTGCTGATCCCGCCAGTGTTTACCGACATTATTTTATAAAATATGATAATTTAACAATTCTATTAACATATTATAGTTACTTGATTGTTTATTTTAATTTACTTTAATTTTATGTTTCAGATCATATTAAAAAACTTGATAATTCCACCATTGAATTCTTGTTACCAATGTTGGAACAGCAGATTTATTGGTTGGTGTGTAAAGTTTACAATTTTGAACAGTTTATAACGCCAAACGAAATTTATAATTCTGGCATACCTATATTCCGTATGGACCCAATTACGCCAATGAATATTATTTCCCCTAAAGAACCGATGGCTAGTATAGCAGAACCACCAAGTGTTGATATATGCTGGGCGTAATTAACACATTTTTATTATATATATATATTTTGTAGAACTATGGTTTAAAAACCCCTTATGGAGGGGTTATTATATTGTACGGAAAAAAATCTAGTGTGAAACCCAGTGTCAGGCCTCTGTCTAGTTCAGTGTGCTAAGCTCTCGCCTTCGGTGAGAATATAAACTGGCGAAAACCAAATTTAGCGCATTGAATTTGAAATCGGAGGGCTACATAGATCTTAGGTGTTTACTAAGGATATAAGCTGAGGGATATAGGCTGACGGTCCCGTCTAGCCTAACTGCCGTGTACTTTCTGTTGCATGAATCCCTGGTAGAATAGAGAATAGCCTAATAAAAAATCATCTTTTCCTGAAAAAATTCAATAAAAAGGCAGTAGCATGAGACCTGTGCTTTTCAATTTAGTATTTGACTCATCCTTAAAAGAAGAGAGTAAGGCACATCCTCTTGGGTCATTGGAATTTGAACTTGATTGAGAGCTCTTTGCTCGCGTTTGCCATTGATCTGGTAGTTCTAGCCAATAATAACCGAATTCTACTGACTAACATTATTTTACTGAAAGAAAACTGGAGAAGGTCAATATGATGATTAACGCAGATAAAACCAAAGTTATGAAAATAGGGAAGAAATATGCAGACGGTATGAGAATTATTAGAGCATGTTAGGGACTTTAATACCTAGGAGCCAAGATCCACAAAAATGGATACATAAATAAAGAGCTAAAAGAGAGAATAGGCGCCGCGGGAAGGTTGTTCTTGGCACTCACAAGGCTTCCTCTCATAAAGAGAATTATCAAAAAAGACAATGGCGGACAACAGATTGATCTATATACCATATTCAAGCAATCCTGGACTTTAACAAGTTAACGTAAAAGTCAGTTCCAAGCCGCCGAAACCGAATGGTTTAGTGGAAAGGAAATCTAAAAGAGATAGGGTGAGAAATCTTGCCATCCGCGCCAGCCTAGACATTACTATCATATGATACGATCCTCGAGGAAAACAGAATAAGGAGTTACGGCTATCGATTTAAAATGGTTTAGGATCGACTGGCAAAAAAAATATTTGAGGCAAGAGTAGATGGATGAAGACCAAGAGAAAGGTCCAAAAGCACATTGGAGGAGGAAATGGTGCTACATTTGTGAATAGGGGAAAGGACAGGGGAAGAAAAGAGGAGCTGGCATCAGATAGGAGCGTTTGGTCTATGTTATGCAAACAAGCCCCTCGTCGGCGCTAGGCGCTACAAGAGGGTTATAGACTATGATGATGATGAATTTTAATATAAAGTTCCAACTTTTTGAGTAGTTAACATTTCAAATTTCTACAGAATCGGCGAAGCCATTTTCGAGAAAATTGCAACTATTCAGGAAAACCTATTCGGTAAAGTCACAAGAAAACGATTTACTTTAAATACCGCAAACTAACTAACTATTCACATAAAGGCCTATAACTTTATCTAAAAAACATTTTTCCAAAAAAATTGTTTTTTGAGCTAAAGATTAAAAACTTCCTCCTAAAGCATCATTTCTGTGCAATCTCAGTTCAGTCTAAGTCTCTATATAATATTAAGTTGCATTACATGAATTGCTAGAATTCTAAATTTGAAAAAAGGGTTATCTGGAAGTGCAGACTTAAAGAATTGGTTTCTGAATTGTTTGGAATTTACACGAAAAACAGCTGCAAAGATTTTCTTTAAACTTGGAATACTAACTGGAGAGATATTAACTGATCATTTTTATTTTGAACATTGTTCTGGAAAAATTAATTTTAGGAAGGTTCTGGGGTATGCGAATGTTTAGCTTGAAAAGGGCGCTGCTATGTTATGAGAAACTTAACTTGCAGTAAGAGAAAAAAAAGTATTGAATGTTTCACACCAGATTTTTTAATGAAGTATAAATTACAATTTAGTTTAAATTGTGTCATTGTTCATTATCACACATTTAGTTTGGGTTTGTTATCTATAACACATTATTATGTTTTTTTTCTAGATGTATTCAGATGTTAATAGATGAAGACGATGAAAAGAAGCGACTTGTTAAGGAAAATAGAGAGAGATTCCAAGATCCTGAAAAAGTGAAGAAAGAAGAATCATTTGTCATGATAGATATACCGAATTTAAGTAAATATGCCCAAGAAATTCTTGATAATTATGACATCGAATCATGTATGCATAGCTACCGTGAATGTCCAAGGAAGGAAGGAATAGCATTAAAAAAATCCGTTGATGAGGAACTGACCCAACGTATAAAATCTAGAGACCCTCCATTTTAAATTATCTTTGTAATAAATAAATTCTAAAATTTAAATAAATCTAAATTTTCACGATTGTTATTTTATTTAATTTTTTTTTTAATATTTAAAGTTATATAAATATTACGCTGTTGGTTTTCAGGACATATCAGGTAGACCATATGACAGCGCTATCAGCAAGGCCCAAAAACAAGGATATATATAAATATAAGGCGCGTCAACATCTATGGCTATTGGCACCCGGAGCCTTCTCAGTGCACTGACGACCTCCGGACAGTGTTCTCTCGTTACACTGTCCATCACCGGATTGCCGCATAAATCAGCAAAAACATTTTCATCCGTGCAAGTGCTGGGATATTATGCCCAGAGAGTCCTCAATAACACCCTTCACAATCGGAAGCAAGTCATCGAGGCTTGATGCCAAAGTTGCCCAAAAAGTTGGATGTCTCCTTTGGGATCACACTTCTCGAGCCAAAACCACAAGCCCTGCACCCCTAAAGACTCTGTCTCAAAACAGGTCCTTGAATTGGGGAATAAACTTCTCATAAATTTTCCTTTTCTCCTCGTGGACCTTTGCCGCTTGACTCGGATCATTACTTTCGTATCGGCTCGTTGGATACAAAACAAAAGCAATGTCACTCACTGTTTTCCTGGAAGGTCACGATGTCGGCATACCTGCCTGAACCGTATCGTCCGTATCGATAGCATAAACTTCCTCAAAGCTAGTGAATCCCCTTTGTTCCAGCAAATCCATGATAGCGTGCTTCACTCTGTGATGGCGTCGAGTTATTAGGAGCATGTTATTCGGACAAATATAAAGAAAAATTACTTTAAATTTCAAATTTTGCTCATAAGTCGTAACATAAATATACAGTATTGGGGGGGGGGGGAGCAAGTGCCAACCTATCAACAGAGGCAGGTAAAGAATAATTATTACCTTCAGAGAGCCAATAATGAACACATATTTGTATTTTAACGTCGCAGAACCTCCTAAAATCACTTTTTTCAGAAAAATATTTCAAATAAAAGTGATGCGTTTTTATATCTATCCAGAAAGCATTCCAAATTTAAAGAAATTGTAACCGGTTTCGAGAAAATGCCAAAATACCTGTTCAGTATGTAAAAATCATACCTCCAGTAGACCGATATATTTCGATGTTTTTGTGTATTATGCAAGTGGGAAACCATATATTATACCCAAGCATAACGCTACTATTCCCCCGAACCACCCAAAAATAAATTTTCCCCGGAAAATATTTCAAATAAAAGTGGGGTAGCAGAGCCCGCTCTAGGGGCAGGCAACCCGGACATTTGTCCGGGGCTCCATTTTGGCTGTAAGTGTGGGAAAAATATTTTTGTGTTAAATACTCAAATTTCACTAATCGAGTTTTTCGTTCGCTAAAAATTTATACTGCGTAGCGTATTTATATTATTTATGTCTTAAAGCTAAAAATATTTACTTTATTATTGAAAAATTGTCGCAGAATTTGTAAAGGACGATGCTTGAACTTGTTTGAATAAGCATATACTTCTCTGAACAGAATAGCATTGGCACGCTTTTGTTTGAAAATGCATAGGCTTGTCTAAAAAATATATACACTGCTGGTAAAAAGTTTGGACCACCTAGAATAAAAATGTATTATATTTATTTTTGTTAATTTAATGATTTGTTATGAGTGAAATAAAATGATTTGTCAGCAATTCAAAAATGTTATATTTAATCTATATACAATAATATAAGCGATAATAACAAATTCATTACAATCTTTCCCAAAAATAAATTTCGACTAAACGGCTATTTCATCAAAGTGACCACCTCTCCGCTTAATTACTTCTCTTACAATTGTAGGCATTCTCTCAATCAATTTATTGATTACTTCGAATTCAATATTACTCCACACATTGTACAGTATCTGTCACAGAGCTTTGGAAAATTAGGGCACTTGTAACGAACTTTTCCATCTAGCTCGTCCCACAAAAGTTCAATTGGGTTGAAGACCGGGGATTGCGACGGCCAGACCATATTGACACATATTTTTTCATCCTCTTTTCCCTTAAGGTATTGTCTACATAATTTGGAAGAATATTTAGGGTCACTGTCCTGTTGCATAATGATTTTTTCCCCAATCAATCGCTGACCGCAGGGTAAGACGTGATTTTCTAAAATCTTTTATAATTTTCTTTTTTCATTAACCCGTCAATACGGACGAGATCACCTATTCCATAGCCTGAAAAACATCTCCAAACCATGACCGAACACTCTCTGTGCATAAGGTGGGTATTATGCATTGTGGATGCAGTTTTTCTGAGCTGAAAGGTTCCTCCAACCTTTCACTGTGAAGTCTTTGTATTTCGAGCCCACTCTTCTTCTTGTTTCTTCTTGTTTGCACCCTTTAATAATGGTTTCAGCGTTGCAACTCTTCGTATTAAGTTCGCTTGACGAAGTCGCCTTTGAACAGTTGAGACAGGAATTGGCCTCGAACTTGTTTTAATAACTTCCCCTCTGATTTTTGGAGCTGTGAGTCGTCTGTTTCTTTTACTTCATAAAATAATGAACTTATCTTCAGCTGTGGTTGTTGATTTTGGTCTCCCGGAGCGGTGTAAATCTTCATGATCACCATATTTTTTAAACCGTTTGATAGCACGGTGAATAACATTTTTTGAAATTTTAGGCTCAGCCATTATTTTATGTAAAGTTCAAATGGCAATTCTGGTTGCAACACTCAGTTCTTTAACTTTGCCCATTATGTATTAATTCAAAAGAGGAAAAAACAACGTTGCAATAAGATGTACTCGTGAAGCTCAAGGAGTGAACTAATGCCAATTAAATAAAATAGAATAAAAAGTAAGCAAATAATGCTTTGTTGGCAAACAATACAAAGTCCTAATCTATAAACAGAATCAATGATTTGAAAGAAATTGTTCTCTGTGAATTACAAATCCAAGAGGTAAATAGTTTCTCAAAAGGTAAAGTGTATATTATATAGATTGGACGGGGGTGGGTACACCTCATTCTACTGCGATCTTCACTGAGAGGTCTATTGTGTATTCGCTGGGTTTGACATCCCTCAGCTTTGCCCTCTTAATCAGGCCTAGCAAAGCTGAAAGTAGCTTCGTCACGAAGCTGGTGGCTTCGGGATTGCTAGTCCCCGGTTGAAGAAACCTTGTCCTCGCTAGGCCGGCACACACAGAAAGGACGTGTGCCGGGATTACCTCCTCGGCCGTGCAGAAACGGCATAACGCGTTGTCTGCTAGTAGTAAATGGTGTGCCTATTCAGCCACCTGCAATGCCCTGATAATAGACCCACTATTATTCTTATATCTCTTCGGCTATGGCTCAGTAGATCCCTGGTGAATGTAGGTAAATGTCTTAATAAAGAATTTAGCCTGTTTTTGCCCTGGCGTTCTTTCCCACCATTGCAGATGCTGGTCTTCTATCCATTCCTTGATGGAAACTATATGAGGCTCCTGGGTAACCGAGAAGAGCTCCGGGCGTATAAAGGTATCCTTCGAGGTATATAATGTTAATAATATATTTATTTTAAAAGGTGCCATTTAAATGGGGGAATCACGTTACTGGAAAATTCTTATTACAATGTAACTATATTTTTCTTTAAAGAATTTTGGTAAATAACTAAATTTTTTTACTGATCCCAAACTTCTGATCGGTAGTGTATATATATGAAGGGGCGGCAATTTGTCTTTTTGTCCGGGGCGACGTAACCGCTAGAGCGAGCGCTGCAACTAGCCATAGAAGTGCAAAGGCTTAACATTGCAAACAAATTAAGAACAAAACCAGTTAATTAATTCAATTTGCCAGAATTTACTTTTTGGATTGCACAGACGGCAAAATCCATCCGACAGTGCGAATTTACTGAATTTTTTTTTTCACTTTTTCGTGATTTTCTCGAAATTGGCTGCAACGATTTTCTTTAAACGTTGAATACTATCTATACATATAAATTCTTATCACTTTTATTTGCCACATTTTTCTGAAGGAACAATAGCAATATGCTTTTCTCTAAAGTATCACTAAAATAACTGATTAGCAATATGCTTTTCTCTAAAGTACCACTAAAATAACTGATGACTGATGAAGTCTCGAAAATAAAACTTTTGAAAACAAATAATGCGAAAAATAAGATTCAAATAAAAGTTGTACAAGAAAAAAATTATGTTCCTAATCAAAATGATGCTCTGTTGACGAAGTCTACATTTTCCTTCATAGTCTAAATTTGACATCCCTAAATTTATTTAGTCTACTGCCGTGATTTAGGAAAAAGAAATCTGGTATAAAACAATCAGCTTTATTGTATACTTCATTTGCAAATAAACGGTTAGTGGACATGTATTACAGATGAATATGGAGGTGAGGATTATACTGTTTACTTAAATAAGATTGCATTGTATGATAGCAAGCTCGCTTTCAATCCAGTAGCAATGCTTGTGACGGCAATTTCCAGGACAATTTAAGTTTCCCTTCACAATTATTTGGAAGCATTCTTTCATCCAATCGGTATTAAATATAATAAATACATGTAACTTAATAAGAGAGAAAATAATAATTTTTTAGAGTCACAATCAGCCCCCTTTAACAAATAATTGAGTAATTAATAAAAGACATAAAAAATGATAGAGCTAAGGAACAAATATAAAATTTTTCTTTTTTCTAACTGCTATAAGAATGTCAATTGTTGTAGATAAAGATTATACAAAAAGTCAGGACTGTATTCTTATAAAACAAACAAAAAAAATTCAAAGTTTACATTTTAGTTGAAATAAAAAAAGAAAAATAGTTAAAACCGCATAAAATTAACGTTTCTTAATTAACCGCCAGGTAACAGCACTTACTTGACCTAGAATTTGTAGTAGTTCAAATAATTGCCGCTAGAAAGCATAAGCTTCTAGATATAAGACTTGTAGTTCCAAAATTTGCCACCCGATCACAGCGCCATCCTCTGATGTAAAAAATTTTGTAATAGTTTAAAATGCGTCTTTGCGAAGGGACGGGAAGTGGTTAGCGTAATGGACTCGCAAAACAATCTTTGCAAGTAGTGACACCTAGTGACAAACTATATAACCATAAATAAAATTGATTTCTCAGTAGGTGTTGTTATCTGGTGGCCATGTTTATAACTACAAATATACTAATTTTAATAAATTAGTTACTTTATTAATTAGAAAACAAAAAAAATCTGGTGTGAAAAACTCACACAAGTTTCTTTTACTCCAGTTTTCAAAATTGTAATCGACAAACTTTATAGTTAGTATGCCAAATTTAATAAAATTCGTCGATGTTTTTATGGAGAAAATCACATAACTGAAAAAATTACTTAGATGTACATTATAGTTAAAAAATAAAAAACGTACACTTCATTTTTAAACTAGAAATAAATGAATATATTAATTATATCAATAAAATTCAAATATTTATTTATCTTTTTTCTACATTATATTTCTTTCGCAAGCTATTAAGATAATTCTTGGCATATTATTTGCCAAGATATTTTTTTGGAATAATGATTGATATGATATTTTTCCCTCCTTTCTTTTTCATGAGAGGGTTCAGATTTTTTACATTTGTTTTTCAGCTAGAAGCTATAGAATTATAGCTTAGGGCTGCGTATATTAATATTATCGTATGTAATAACTTAGATACAATGTTAAAATGAGATATTTAAGACTATTGAAGGATATATTCAAATAGCGATCCATCCTATATAATCATTATTTTTATTAGCATTTAACATACAATTCAAGAACTTTTATCTAAATCTTGTCAATAAAATTTACGGGCTATCTCCTCATTTGTTGGTATTTGATTGAATATTGTATTTGATATATTTTTGAAAGCAGCTTCAAAATCTCTTGAAATGGTTGGTGGAATTGCTTGAAACATTTCTTGAGAAATTTCATTCAATATTTATTTATTTATTGCCTAAAGAAACTATACATTTCTATAGCAAGAGATTGACCTCTGCTGAAAGCTGAACAAAAAATACAAACGTTACAAGAAAAAACATTACAAACATTACAGCTTAATCTTCAATGTAATAAAATAATATTAAATACTTGATTAATAAAGTAGATAGTAACAATGATTTAAATAGACTTTATTCATTTATACAAATTATTTTAGGGAAGGAGTTTGAGGGATCTCCTCGTAGGTATTAAATAATACCTTTACAAACCTATGTATATCTTTCCTCCAAAGCCTCAGAGATAAAATAAAATAAGTGGTTTAACTTTTCTTTATTTTCTATATCTAGTAAGTTAGCAAAAACATAAGAACTGTGTGAAGGTAAATACCTATTTAACAACCTCCTTCTCAAACATTTATAATAAGGGCATTCCAAAATAATGTGCATAAAATTACCATTTTTGCCCACCGCACAAGTAAAGCAACTCTTTTAGGATCAAATAAATGGGCTATTACATTATGAAAAATCCTGGGGTGGCGATCACTAGCTACTCTAATTTGAGCTATCAATCTGGTTTTAATGATATTGCATCTAATATTAACATATGAACTCCCATTAGCCATGGGACATATCAATCTATAGTGGACGTTATATGAAGAGTTAAGTATTTCATTAATGTCAGTTTAGAGAAAGATTCTTTAAGTTATTAGAGACCACGACCGCATGCTGCGCCGCCCAGATGTCCTGCGCTCCTATAGAATAAAGCATTTCTCTCACAAGAGCCACCCAGTTAAAAGGAATGTCAGAACCATCCAAAAGCTTCACAAGTCTTGTATAGTATATCTTCAGAGGTGAGCTGCTTTACATCGATAAAATCTTCAGCCAGAAAATCTTGTAGATTTATTAAAAATCTTGTTTTCACTTGCCGTCACTCAACTTCCATCGAACGAAACTATTGGGGACTTGTCGTGGCACGTTTAAGAGCAACTTTAAGAATATCAATTGGACACGATCGACTATAGTGAAGTAGTTCAAGGCCCAATTTTTTAACTAATCCCAATCTTCTGATCGGTAGTGCATGTATTCTTAAGGGGCGGCAATTTGTCTTTTTGTCCGAGGCGACATAACCGCTAGAGCGGGCGCTGGGGTTAGGTGTATTTATGTGTGTAAAAGTTTAAAGAAAGTATAATAATAGAAGGTAAAAAAAAAATTATAAGATAAGAGTGGATAAATGCCCTTCTCTTTCTCGAATGCACTTTCTTCTACAACACCGACCCACTGAATCTACACCACGTGCAAATTCTCGTTGGCCGAAATTAGTAATTAGAGTACTCTAATTGCACGTAACGTAATGCATTGTAGTATGAAGATCGGTTGGATGCAAGAGTCTAATAGTTGCGAGGTGTACTAAAGTGGTGGGGAAACTTGTTCCCATATATTTGTAGAGCGGTGCAGAATTATAGTGAACTTCCACCAAATTGCATCAGGAAAATGAATAAAGTCGAATATTTTTAGTAACTAGATTCTTATTATAATCTACTTTCTAAAGTAATAAATTTAGTCTAACGTAGACAAATTAACTGCGATCTGGGGAAACATATTAAACAGGGAATTGTAACATTTTGAATTTTTTTCAGAAATATTTTCTGTGACAGCCTGCTTCTTTTTTGTCGACCGGCCCATCATCAGGATGTTTTTGTCAAAACAGTGTGATAACAAACTTGCTCAGAGCAATTTAGTTGATACACATTTTTTTTACATAAGCTTAGTCGCAATATAAACAGCATTTATTTATACATTTCATTTAAACATTTTTTTTATTCTTTTACTGTAAATTGGAACATTTTAACATATCACTTCACAAGCTTTATTTAAATATATTTTAATCTTTTGATTCCGTGTTATAGTAAATTATGAATTAAACATTTAAACATATCCATTTTTATTTGAACGTGTTTTCTTACTGTTTCTTTTCAATAATAATTTTCTTTTTCATAGTGGTTTCTTAGAAGTGATTGAAAAAATATTTGATTACGTCCTTCTCTTTATTCATCTTGTTTGATTTAAGTAACCAAATAACAAAATAATTCAACTATCATAACACAAATAGAACTCTTTCAAAATTTTAACTATGGTTTTTTTAGGATGGAATTCAGTTAGAGCATGCGCATTACTCCTAACTTAGCCAGACATTGTAGTTACATCCTTGACATCTTAGTTACAACCGGCTTACAGTTCCACAATTTGATGTGGTGCATGGTTATTTTTAGTAAACAATAAAATTACCTTCCTCATTTGTTCAATTGTGACCTGTAGGGAAGATTGGTTTATGGATAATTTAGTTGGTTATATAAAATACAACTTTTTTATTCTTCAGATATATTTATTAGAAACTTAGATTTAATACAATGAGTATAGAAGAAGGTGATGAGCTCCTCCTAGAGGTATGTGCAATGAATCTAGTAATGTCAAAAATATCTGTTTACCTTTTAATTTAATCTATATAAAAAAAAAAACTTTAAGCTACAAACAGGTATGAAGAATTATTGATGGATTTTAATATTTTTGCTGAACAAGATTTAAGTTCAGAATAAAACAATCCACATAAGAACACAAAAAACATGATGAAATTCGGTGAATATATTAAAAAATTGTTTTTATCGCCCTGGTCTTCTATAGTCGAACCTTCATAGTACAGTTGGAACGCCCCATTGTGATCCTTAAATGTTTTTTTTAGATGCTTGCTTCTAGATTCAATTAAGTTTAAAATTTTCATTCATTGTAATGGTTCAATAAAAAGGATCTCTTAAAAATAATTGTTTTTAAAATGAAAATAAAAGAAAGTAATACGTCATGAAGACGAACGGACTCGGGTGAAAAACTACGATTTTCTCCTGTTGAAATTATTGCAATTCCAGATAACAAATTTACTTCAAATTTGAAACTTTAACAACCTAAACGATTACAACATGAGGGATGATTACATTTGTTGGTTTTTAGGTATTTGGTATATTATGGGTATTTTAGGTTTTAGGTATTTGGTATTTTAGGTATATACTATCACATTGACTAACATATTTTCAGCGCTTCTGTCGATCCCCTAGCAAAACTTGTACTATCACTTTAAAGTTAAGCCTAACTTACATTTCCTAGAACTCCCTTAAAATTAACTTCGGTAAGTGATAGTTTATATTACAGGGTAACAATTGTAGCATACACCACCGACTTTTCTTGGAAAGTACGCCAGATAGAGAAACAAATCCAAATAATACCCGACTAAATTTTGTATGTGATCAGTTATTTTTTCTAGCTGCAGAAATAAGAGATTTCGCGAAGGAATGGATTAGCTCAGTGTTTAGCGCGTTGGACTCCCACTTAGAGGTCCCGGGTTCGAGTCCATTGCTGCCCCTTAGATTTTATCTTTCTAGGAGCCTCTACAGCTCACTGTTCGATCACTGAAGCAGTTCAGCTCACACACTAGCGAGATAACACTATCCGGAGACCGGCAGTGCACTGAGAAGGCTCCGGACGCCAATGATTAAAGCTGTTGACGCGCCTTAAATAAAAAAAAGAGAAGATTTCGAAACCAACTTTCTTATTTCAAATTGGACATATATATATATTTTTAACGAATTCTAAAAGAAGATTTTTTGTTCATAAAAAATGGTTATGGAATGAAAAAAATCCGATGTATATTCGCTGAGATAATTAACTTCAACTACCCTGTACCCAACTGCTGTGTTGACTACCGCCTGCTCATGAGTTCTTATAATTGGAGACTTTAAGAGCTTGGTCTGGGGCATCCTGTATCTCTGTTAGATACCCATAGACTAGCAAAATATTTTATTGATTACAACCAAGTCGAACATTTGGAACAAGAGAGAGGTTCGTAGTCAGTGAGAGTCTTGTTTGTCACGATATTAGATACCCCTACATTAGCAAATTTTATTGACAACGAAGCCGAACATGTAGAACAAGAGATGTTCTCAGAGAGCAGGTTCGTAGAGTCGGTGAGAGCCATGTTTGTTATGCTTTGCATGTGCGTTGCATCCCAGTTAATTAGGTAGTTCCTGGTGTTCCATTTGCTGATCTAGCAAATATCCAACATAATATTCTTGCATTTATAAATGATACATTGAGATTGCTTTAATTTTGAATAAGTAGTGTTTTCATTCATTTTAAGGGAGGACAATTACATGAATACATTATGCGGACTACTTCACAACAGTGTTCTCTTTATAAAGGTGTAAAGGAAAACGATCCACTTACCACGGAAACTCTTTGCCTAGCATCACCTGTAAGTCATTCTTTTTTCTAACCTTTAAAATGAAACACTTTTTTAAAAGAAGCTAGAAAGTATTTTTATAAACAACTAAATACCTTAAAAAAACTACTGTACCTAAGCAACTATTGGAATTCAGGCAATGGTTTTAACCACTGCCGACATCCCTCCTCATTATGAACATTTGGTCCCTTTACCAAATTTCTTCACCAGTTGCGTGGTAGCACTCTTCTCATTTTTAAGTCAATTATTAATAATTTATGATATTTATTAATTATTATATTAATAGAATTGTTGGTTAATATAATTTTGTTTCATTATATCTCTCAGAAATACATACGACTTAATACTGGACTATAATTCAAAGTGACAAACTTCTTCAGTACTAGCATTTTTACTAAACTATTATATATAGTTGATATTAAACATATTAATTTTTAAGACATAATGAGTACTGAATATGATGGTTACATTGTAGAACACTGGCAGCGCTACCATCTAGCCTCGTAAATACCGGGATTCACTTTGTCTGTCGCACTTTTGCACAACAAATGTGATGTTAAACCTAACGTCCCAGTTCTTAGGATGTAGTGTGGCGTCCCAGAATTGGGATGTAAAATCAGTTTTTCTGGGAAAATGTTTCAAATACCAGTCAGAGGGTTATAATTGATAATTTAAAGAAAATTATTGGAACTTTCGAGATAATTCCGAAACAACCCGAAGTCATTTCTGTGACTTTGCATTTCCGATTGATGGATTTTGACAGAAAATTTGCCGTCAGATGGCACCTTCAGTAACAAGCACTAAAAAACACACACACACACCATTCGCTAGAAATATTTTTTTCTCATTTAAAGTTCCTGAAGACATGTTATTTCCGGTGAAGACTCAATTTTGAAAATTTGACACGGCAATATGCCTTTGCAAAAACCTGTTCTGTAAAGTCGCAGTTTTGGTTAACCGATTTTTTTCAAATTTGAAACTCTCTTAGTACTTCTAATGTATATTAATACTATGAAGGTGACAAAACCATACATTGTGCTTAACGCTGCTGTTTCCTCAGAACCCCCCAAAAAATCAATTTGTTTCAAATACAAGTAATAGATATTTGTGTGTAGATGCATGCAAAATTTCAAAAAATCGTTGAAGCCGTTATCAAAAAAAAAAAAAAAATCTCGAAAAACGGAAAAAGAATTCAGTAGAGTCGCACTTAAGTTGGTGGATTTTGTTCGAAAACTTTGTGTCAGATGTGGTGGCAATACCTGCAATGACTGACCTATATGACCTGATTAATTTTGTGATAGCGATTTCCGTGTGTACGATTCACTTTGAGACGAATAGTCACAAAAACGGATAGCTGGATTTGTTGCGTGCGATTAATCTTCATTTCTTCTCTTCTAATATCCTTCCTTGGTGCACGTTGTGCAAGTGAAAGGAATGAAGAAATAGTGTGAGAGAACTTCCTTCGTCCAACCCTTGTGTAAGTCCGCAGTAAGTTTTCCAGTTGTTTCAAGTGAAATCATTAATATTACTGTGGTGTTACAGCTGTGCCTGAGCCACCGATGATTGTCTATTATATAAGAATGAATACATAAAAATAAAAATGTCAGATTCATTAGTAACTGTCCTAGATACATAAGTACAATGTATGGTTAGTTTTCTCCAACTATTAATATAAGTAATGTGAAACTAAAGGTTTATTGAAAATTGCGAGTTTATAGAAAAGTTGACAATTGTAATTGTAATAATTACAGTAAGAGGCGCTAATGAGTTCGGAAGTTGATGCACCCGGAAAACAAAAACCCAAAAAATACAGTAAGAGAAAATCGTGTGTGTCTAGATGGTTTGCTTTATTGAATTCCTTGCAGTGTTTTATTTTTTTTTTTTTAGGTGAAAGTATCTGGAGAAGTAAAGGAATTAGTTGATATTATTTTGAATAGTGCCATGCTGCTAGATGAAGATGCTCATTACTTATATATTTTAAGTCAGAAATTGGAAGTTCAACCTCAACATTTGTAAATATTATTTAGAAGTATAGAGGCTATATTATTCCAGAGTTGTATGTCAATTGGAGAGCGATCAGACAATGGTTTAGCAATGCTAAGGCCCGCATCTCATGATTTGGAGAAAATCACATCTTTACGCTTCTCGATTTAAACCAAAACTGCATGTACATCAGTAACAATAGACATTCATGGACAAAAAAAAAAAAATCGACAGTTATAACGAACACTCATCATTTTCATTAAATTTCAAACTATTCAAATTTGTATTCCTATATCAATTAATAATGTTATTTTAAAATAAAAACAATTAAACGAGATAAGAAATTCGGCAGTTATTTTGAAAATTAATTAAATCAAATGGTTTGAAAGAAAATTCACCCAAATACCTGAATAGCGTTAGAGTGATAAACTAAAATTTATTGATGATTATTAATTGGTTTTCTTCCTAATAGCGCATATTACCGCCTCTGGCCCTGCGTAGAGCCTCAAGTCTTCTGGAATCGAATAAGTATTAGCGACTGGTTTACCCCCTTCTTCAACAAGAGCAGTTTGGGAGCTGTTCTACATGGAACCTTTCGGTTATCTTTCAAAAATAAAAAATTCTTATCTTCCGAAAAACGGGATAAACTAGCAGGCGATGACAAGTGGAAAACCACCCTGATAAAAAGCAGGGTAAGCAAATTGCAGTTGTCAGCCATTATAAGTAAATCTCGAGAATGATTCTAACGCCTCGTTTAGCACATATCTCATTTTTTTCTGAGAAAATTTCAGATAATAAAATCGCCATTAAAGGGGTTTGGTCTATTTTTTTTCTTCCACCGAATTTAGTGTTTCTGCCATTCAAGGTTCAGTTTATTTAATTCAGAATGTAGGTTATGGTCTGTTATTCAGACCAGACCTGGGATTACCAGCGTTATGAAATTCTTGAGAAGCTTCAAACATTCTTTGTTAAGAAGTTGTTTTCCTTCGCGGATGTAGTCTCTAAGTGGTACACATTGAAACTGGAGTAGATCCTTTGGAGTTGTATACATCAAAATTACATTTTAAATATTGCTTAAAAGTATTAAAAACTACCCGCCTATAGTCTTCTTCCAAGGCATTTTTGTTCCGTAGTTGTTATAATTATTATTCAGAGTACTGGAAATCATAAAACTGCCGCATGATATTGTTGATAAATTCGCTTAATTAACGGTAATATCATTAATTTCAAGCTATACAAATTCTGTACATACTTGGAGATTCGGACCTTTGGTGCAAAACTTTTATTGCCTAATCACCCTGGAATATTGGCATATAACTCTGATACCCCCGCAAATTAAATAATATTTTCATATTACATTTGTTCATATTTCAAAACCGCTTCAATCCATCTTCATGTTTAATGTGCATAAAAAGAATTCTTCATATATTTGGATTGGTTAAATATCTATATTTTGTTGTTAATAAAAATATGTTTCTATTGTTTACAGACATTTGAAAACATTGGCAAGTATTGGAAGTTTTTTCTTGGCAGGATGTGCAAGTATTTTTTTCAGAAAGAATGTAAAGGTGCTACCATTGTGGCTGGGATCTACATATTTCACAGTTATGCATTTGAGGAAATTAGTATCATTTCGACTTTTGAGTAATCGTTTGTTAAATTTATGTAGCCTTATGAACTTAGCTTACATTCGTTTAAAAAAACACTTTAATTTGCTACACCAACAAGTAACATGTGTAACGACGAAAGAAGTGTATCTCTCGCAAAAGTAAGTATTTCAATTTAGCTTTTTTATTTATTTTATTTTTATTTTAAGCTTTAGGCAGATAAATGAACAAATACATACCGAGGGTAGAGAAATTTTACCTTATATTTGTGGATCCGGAAAAGGCGTACAATTCTGTCTCAATAACGTTTTGATGCCGAACCGGATTAATGCCGTTAATTAAGCGTATTTATCAACAATGTCATGCGGCAGTTAAGATAAGAAAAGTTATAAAATTGTGCATACTATTTAAGGTCAGTAAGCGTCTAAGGCAAAATTTCGATATGTGGAATAGGATATGTGATGGTATACCCTTTGCCGTACTACAGTTTATTCACTATTATTTTCGGATGATCAGGTCCTGATTGGCCAGAACGTGAACGAAAAATTCATATTGTCATGGTTAAAAAATGCGGGTAAAGGATAATATGAAAAAAAACTGGGAAGATGAATATGAAAGAAATTGGTTATAGGAGGAAGCGGATGGGGATATACTCTGTCCCAAGGCATTGGTAAAGGTGGTAAAAAATTAAAATAGGTTCAGTTATTCATGAACCTGGGAGCAGTGAAGCTGACGTAGATTATTATTTTCTGTAAACCAGAGGAACCATCAAAATGGCTCTCTTACTGTTCTGTGGAGCAGAGTGTTGTCCAAACAGGTGAATAAAAGGATTTTAAATTCGGTGAATAGTTCACTGAACTGGGTGCGGAAGAGTGGACTTTAGAAAATGACTAAATAATCAGTAGTGTAGGTTACAGGAAGTGTAATCAGGGCTGCCCGATGTCCAGGAAGAATGAAGATGTGAGTACGATAGTGGAGTCTGAGGAGCCAATGGAGGTGAACATTAAAGAAAAGCACTGAAATGTTATGACCTGTGAAAAGGAAGGGTGAAGAGTGATGTCTGAAGATTCTTTTGGAATGGTCCCTCCGGAGTGTAGGAAAATGGGCAACCAAGAGCCATATGGAGGGCAAAGATCGCCCTAATGTCGAGACCTCGAGAAGGATTGGAAGGATTAATGAAATGGAGGAGAGAAATGGGAAAACAAGGCACGGCTGGACAAAAGGCCCCCGAAAAACAACTAAAATATGGGAGTTGTTTCAAAGCCCTCTTGAGAATGTTACGTTATTACTGATGTCCAAGAATGCAGTTTTCTTAGGTCAGTTATTTCAATTTGTTTCGCATCCAACACGGTTTAGACTTTTTTTCTGTGGTTTAACTATGTTTTAAATAAAAAACATTAGTCAGTACAATAATGATCAATATTGATATTAGATATGGTATTATTCAACTCAGAGAAACTTATAGACTTGGTGAAAACTTAATTGAGTTCCTTCTTCTCTTTAACATAACCATTAGGAATGAGCCACTGTTTAAATGGTCGCCTACTTTATCAAGGTAATTGATCGCTTGTATTACATTACAGTCTCCTTTTACAGTATCCCGTTTGCTAGTTATGAAAGGTTATCTGGCTCGATTTTATCTTTGAGCAACCCACAAAGGAAAAATCTGGGGACTTGAAGTGAGGAGACCCAGCTTCTTTCTTCCATCTATTATTTCTTTTCCATTCTCTTTGGATCCTCTTTTTGCATTCTTTGCCCATTTGTCTTCTATCCCAGTATGTGTTCTGCCCCTTCCAACTTCTACCTATTCTATTTATATGGACATAAATAATACCGTATATGCACGTAAATGTAAATAATATTAGTAAATAATAAATCAAAGCAACGTAAATTGCAGTAAGAGATAGCGTGTGAGTGTATCACTCCAGATTTTTTTTTTTACAAGTGACGATTTAACAATTTAAGTAATGAGTGGAAACTTATAAACTATCATGTTCCTTTTTTATTATAGGTTGAGTAAAAAAATGATAGGCGAAAAATATATATGGGCCCGTAAGCAGATTTCTGTAATGTCTATAGAACTTATGAATGTTCTTATAAACATTCTAAATTGCTCAAGAACTTCTACGCTTACTTTACTGAAAATAATAGACAAACCGGCTTCTGATGAAAAGTATTACGCATGCAGGACGAACAGCCAGCTTGGCCTTGACTCAGTTCTGGAGCAGTGTCAGAATGGCCAGCTCAATTTATCAACTCTTGAGGTGGGTCTTACAATGATTATTTGAATTTCATCTTTACTTTTATTATTTATTAAACAAATTTCTGCGGAGATGGCGGTACATTCTGAGAAGAAATAGAGGGGAAGCATTGGTTTACTTCTGTCGCTTGTCCCTATTATATAGAGAAGTTCAAAACAAACTTTATACAAAGCTATCCGCAGGCCTGCTTATTGGTTCAGACCAATTTTTCCATACTCTGGTAGCAAGGGTAAGACCAACTAAATTCTTTCCCTTCGTACCTAGACTGTTCTCGAACAGTCAAATTCATGGCGGAAATTGAAGAGAATGGAAAGCCACCTTTCTTAGGCATAGCAAGATGCGAGACATGAGATACAAAACATGATTTATGACGTCCGGAAGTAAATAAAATTCTAGTTTGGACAATATTTTCTGCCTTTATCAAGGCTTGTTTGTTGTCTCTAGTTAATAAGTTACATAAAACAGTTAAATTTGTTTTTCATTTTGGAATAGTTCATAAATAATTATTTATGTTTTTCCGCAACTCTTAAACTATAGAGAGACATCAATTTTTTAATAAACAAACCTTAATCCAGGAAATTCTGTCAAAATCTTGAAAAAACTAGATTTTTTTTTAATATACAGAATGTTGGCAAGGGCCAAGGTAAAAACTTTTTAACTTCGAAAAAGCTTACTTTTTAGGTTTCGGACATCTTTGATATACTTTCTCTGGAACTACATGAAAAATAAATAGTGTGAAGTAACTAAGAATTAAGATGTGAACAAAGGGTGACGTTATCGAGAGAAGAATAAATAAAATTTACGACACCACAAAAGTTACAAATATAAAATTAAAAAAGAGAAATTTAACAAAATTGATAGAAAAAAATGGAAATAAAACATTAAAAAATAATTAAATGCCGTTCTCAGTTATTTCTGAGTATATTGACATATTACTCTATTGTTCCTCGAACCTATCTATGGACTCTTCTTCACAAGTTCGGTTTTCCTCTTAGTCCTATAATTTCAAATGTCAGTTCCTCTTCCTCCAACCACAGCTGGTTCCGTGTCCGCATTGTAGCCTTTCAGTTTCGTATACTCTTTCCACGTACAAAACTTCTTTCCAGTTATTGACAGAATAAAAAAATCTTTCCATTCCTCCACAACTTATCATGATCTTTCTAGACGTCCATTTCTCTTTACTAATATCCCGACTTACATGCTCTTGACTTGATTCTCAACAGTTAGTCACAGATAAACCTTCATACCACTCTCTCTAAAGACATTTTTCTTTCTCTCTCAAATATACCGTATCATGAATAACTTCTTCCTTCAAACTGTCGCAATGGGAAGTTATATGGCTCCTGCCTTGACCAACATGGTGAACGTCAATTTATCACCAATCACCTCTTCGTCAAATATGTTGACTGTCTCTTTCTAAATCCTCTGACCACATTAGTAAATACTAAAATCAGTAAAATTTATATGTATAATGAATGCATAGAGCTTTGGTCAATCAATTGGTTAATAGCAAATACCACTTTTAAAAACATTTTCTTTTTCACAGCTGCTCATAAGCAGATAAGTAATTGATTTTAAGGGATTCTGGATAGCTAAACGTTTTGATTCTCTAAACAGTTTTGTCAAACCTGGCTGCCTTCAGGCGTGTTTCTGCAAAAATAGTTTTAATCTCTAAGAGTTCTGATGCCCTCAACGCCTCAAAGAATAATGTATTTTTCTTCCCTTTTATATTTCTTTATGAGGCCCTCGACTTCATTAATATATTATCCAAAATATATTAATAAACAAATACCAGTACTTTTAGAGCTGATTGAAAATACTTGAACTTGGAAAGAAATGAAGCTTTAAGTTGATAACGTTCAAAAATGTATTTATCCTGTTTCGCTTGATGAAAAGAAAATATTCTTTTGCTTCGCCTAAAAGTTAGACCAGCAAACAGGTGATAACATCTAATAAAAAATAAAAAAATAGCAAATGGACGTTGAAGTATTAAAATTTTGCAGAGAACCGACATTAGTTTATTTAATAAAATCGTATGGATTGAAATATAAATTAAGATATTTTATTGAAGGAAAGAGATGAGACCAGAAGATGAAAAAGTAAAAACAAATAATTTATTTAATGAATGAATAGAGCGGGACTCGGTTCTCTCTTACTCAAACAAGCAAGCTATTCACCGCTAAAGCAGACCATCAAAAAGGTAGCCACTATTGTACCTTTATTACTATTCGGTTAGCCCGTCAGCAACATAGAGAGAATAGAAAGGAGAGAGCCACTCTAGTATTCCAGCAGTCTTCATTTCTCTGCCCGTACTTGCTCCTTACATGAAATCATTTACAAATTCATCCAAAATTACTGTTAATTAGGGGCGGGTTGGTGATTTTATGAGCATGGACTTGTTAATGGAAGGACCCTAATTTGAGATCCGAGTATAATTGCCTAATATATATTTGTGGCAAAATATTAATAGCGAAGTATGTGCTTTCGCTTCCATCTGTGTCACCTAATTTGTTAGTTGGATGTTATCAACCTGAAAAAATATGCATTACTTTACTTTACTTACTTTTATTATTAAATAATTCTTCGCCTTTCCCTCTTAGCCGTAACCAATGCTTCATGCTATGTTTCTAACATTCCCAAAATTTTTTTAACGCAGCTTCCTATAGTTAGTTAACTTATACTGCTCTGCGCTCGTTTCAACCAATATTTATCAGTTTTCATCTTTGTCCTTCCTCATAGACCCATTCGACGACATAGAACAAATAATGATAGTTATATATGTGACCCAGATTTTTGAAATAATATAAGTAGCTTGGATTAATTCATACAGTTATAAGTATGTATAAATATTGTTTCCAACAGGTTGTTCGCCACCTAAATATTATTATGCAGTCAGAATTCCTACGTCTATTAGGATTTTATGCTTATAAAATAAAAACTTTTTCTCAGAGAGAAAAGTTATCTGCAGTTCTTAAACATTATGGTGACACTATAGACAGATTGACGCTCAAACCTGACTATTTTAAAGATCAACAACCAGTAACAAATCAGAAACGTTTGATCTGTGATCATGATAATTTAATAGAAGCAGTTCAGAATTTGAAATTATATCTACACTCTCTTGTTGGTTAGTAGATGGCTCTTGAATTTTACCACATTGTTTTTGTTTTACAATACTATGATTTTGTAATGTATTCATTTTTTTTCAGTGGAAGCTGCAGATGTTGAAGATATTCTTTCTTCAAAACACTTAACACGTGAAGAAGCACACAGTACTGTCAACATCGTATTAGATACACTTACAAGAGAATGGGAAGAAATCCATTTATTTATTAACAAGGTAACTAGAGATATCATCAATTGATTTTAAATTTACAATTGCATACTGTAAAATATGTACATAAATAAAATTAAGGACATTATTTATCTGCAAAGCCAAATAGAACAGAAACATCAGTCTTTCACACTAACATTGCCAGCTTTTTACTGCCTGAAAACTAGAAACGGACGAAATCTTGGGCCTTTTCTAGTAAGTATAGCTAAAAATGCAATCACTAAGAACAGGAAGTCAGCTTCAAACAATTGGTCTATACTTTTTAATATGAATATAGTTGATTAGTTCTACTGTGGAGACAAGTTTGAAGAGGGGAAAAAATATTGAGAGGCACTTAATGACCACAGTTGTCGTGCGCAAAAAAAAAAGGACCAAAGACCAAAGAAGAAAATGCCTTCTAATTGCAAGAAAAGTTTATTGTTCGACATTTCGGACTCCTTTGGTGTTCTTCATCTGGGAATCTCATAAAAATAAACTACAGAATACATCGAAATGGTTTGAGGAAGTAGAATTATGGTATATACAAAATGTGGCATTAGAGAATGTAAAAGAAGTAAAAAGGTTTATGAATATAATAAACAAATAAATAAATTTCAATAAAAAAAAAAACTGGAATGAAACACTCATAGGACTTTCTCATATTACTGTTTACATTGTTTTATAATAGACAAATTTTCTTTGAACTTATAATTTTTATTAGTAAATGTTTACTTGCCTTCTATTTTATTTCACTTGGAGAGTCTAAATTTAATAAAATATCCAATAGTTATTTTTGGCCGTTGTTAATCAAACAAGCAACAACACCTTTCGTAACCTTCCTCAGGAACTGTTAAAAAAAAAAAATAGATAGTCGGAAACGTATCCGAAACGTCGAAGAAACTTTTAAAGATGAAAAGCTTTTTCTTTGTCCCCAACCAACAAATATTGCTTGTTTAATAAAATTACCTTTTTGAGGAAAGCATACCTTTTTTACCTTGTGATCTTTGTGGAATTATACATTAGGCACTCGTAGACTGTGCATACTGACTTCAGGGCTAAATATTACTATTTATCAGATCATCTATCTTGTAGATCAAACATTGAACGCTAGGAGAATGTGCAACTGCATTAGAGCGCTAAGTCGGAGGCGTATTACCACTTTATGTATGGTCTGATAAATACTTTATCGGAACTATATCACTATCTTTTTATCGCATAGCTCATCAATGTTTGTTATAAGTACCGCCTATCATTTGCGATGTCGGCGACACAAGAAAATCCGTAGGGGGTCAGTTTCAGGGCCGCTCCTATCATAACCAATGTTGTAAACACCATATATCTGAGAAGATGGTGTTATAAATGGATTTTTCCGCTATAACTACTACTCACAAGGATAAAAGTCGTTCTGTGACATGCAGAAAGGTCAATAATGCAGCAGGCAGTAGATTCGTTTGAGGAAAACTTGGTCGCTTTGAACGAAGGAAAACCGAATCGGAAAAATTAGATTACTGATATTTTAAAAAAGATAATAGATAGTAGTATACATATATGACATAAAGGAATATACTTATTTGCTTCAATTGTTAATAATAAGGTACTTGAGGTTGTGGTTGCTTTACATTAATGTAGTGAACAATAAAGAGTTGTCAGGGAAAGGATTAGCTCGGTGGTAGCTCGCTAGACTAGCAGCGCGGAGGACCCGCGTTCGAGTCCAGCAATGCTGCTTTTAGATTTTCTGTTCCCAGGAGCCTTTACAGTTCACTGTCCGGTGATAGACAATGTTGTTTGTAACGAGAGAACGTTGTCCGGAGGTTGACAGTGCACTGAGAAGACTCCGGGCGCCAATGACTGTGGATATTGACGCGCCTTAAATTAAAAAACAAAAGTTTTGTTTTTGAGAGGAATTTTTTATTAAGAGAGTTATTTGTTATTAAGTATAGTGGACTGTGCACCTTGTTTAAAATTACTCACTAAATACTACATACCAGGTCTGCTGGTATTTTTATTATGAATTATCTGAACGAGCTAATTCTTTGTTGGTGATAGTTATTGAATTGAAAACCCATTAACGCCCAGCGTTGCCATATGGCAACAGTAAAACTACCCTTCTTTGTAACGTTATCTACCCCCGCCACGTCATCGCTTTTACCTGAAATCTGTACCAAATGTTATAGAAAACCCTGTTTTTATTATTCAGTTAGTTTTCGTAAAGTTAAGTGTGTTTTTTTGCTACAAAATTGTTTGAAAAATGGCCGATCTGGAAAGTCTTCAACGCCTTTTACAGTAAGTAACTTATTGTAGTAATATAATTTTTTTTTTCTTTTTTCTTGCATTTATATTTTCTTCAGATACACAGCTTTTCATAGCAAAAATTGAAAATAAAATCTTAGTGCTATCTTGGCTATAATATTCAATTAATTGTTAATGTTGCCATATGGCAACGCTGGGCGTACGAACTACATTATTTGTTTGTATATTCTAGGCCTGGTTTTTCCGCCCAGGAAGCTTTGGAAATCCTCAGAGGTGACAGAGATGAGGAACTATTTCCTGATGAGTTTTATATTCAGCCTCCTGATCCTGCCATTTTAACAGATGAAGAATCAGGAGATGAAGATGAACCAGGAAGTATAGACCATTTACCAGGGAGGCAATTATTAGCCCCCGCTGAGATTGTAATTGGCAATTCTCGATTTGGTGTAGACTATGACGACATAACTTCAGGTAATGTGTCTCCTTTAGATACACCTGGTCCCTCCTCTTCTCCACAGATAGGAGTATCTCTTCAAACTAGCGATACTTCCTTATGGATAAAAAAAAGATTGGGGCGGAAGCTGCTGCCGAATTGGACGATAGGCGATTTAACAGAGGTGAATTTTCCATCTCAAGATTATTTCCCCCCCAAAATGCAAGAAGAAGGCACTTGTTCAGAAGCATTAGAGAAATTTCTGGATACTGAAGTCATTGAACACTTGAGAGATCAAACTGAAAAATATACCCTTTTTAAAAATATGGAAAATCAATATATTTTCAAAGAAGAATTGAAATGCTTCATTGGCATTTTAATTTTAAGCGGGTACAATGAGGTGCCTTCTGTGAGGCATTATTGGGATAGTCTGCCAGACATGAAGAACGAAATGGTTTCTTCAGCTATGAGACGCAATAGATTTTTAAGCATTAAGCAGTTTATCCACTGCAACGATAATAGTACTTTTTCGAGCTCCACAACAGATAAAATGTGGAAGTTAAGACCTTTCATGGATTTAATAAAAAATAACTATAAAAAACTTTGTGCCTAAGCAAAATGTATGCTATGATGAAAGCATGATAAAATATTTCGGAAGGCATCCATGCAAACAATTTATTAGGGGGAAACCATTAAGATTTGGTTACAAGTCATGGTGTCTCAATACTAAGGAAGGCTATCTAATAAATTTCGACGTTTATCAGGGAAAAAACGAAACTATTACAGGGGACTACTATTGAGCATTCGGTAAAGCTGCGGCCCCGGCCATCAAATTTATTGAGGAATTGCCAAAAGATAAGCGGGAATTACCTTATCATTTTTATTTCGACAATCTTTTCAGTGGTGTACATTTGTTCAGATTTTTAAAGGATAAAGGATATTCTGCGACCGGAACCATTAGAGAGAACCGTATTCCGAAAAAATCTATTCTTGAAAATAAAAATATATTTAAGAGGCGTCAAAGAGGAAACTGCGATTTCGCTTTAGAAAAAAAAGATGGAATTTTATTTATTGGATGGCTAGATAATGGGATAGTTGCAGTGGCATCAACTGTTTTTGGCGTTCATCCAATGACAACAGTAAAAAGGTACTCCAAAAAACAGAGGAAAAATATAACGATTTCACGACCATTAGCTATTTCGAAATATAATTCGTTTATGGGTGGTACGGATCAAATGGATGGATTCATAGAAAATTATAGAATATCGGCAAGAGGAAAGAAATGGTGGTGGCCTATATTCACATGGCTGATAGATGTATGCATAGTTAATGCCTGGTTACTCTACAGAAAAAAGTGCAAGATTAGTCAACTCGATTTTCGCAGGAACATAGTGCAAAATTATCTAACAAAATATGCTACTGCACGAAGGCACCCCGGCTCTTCTCAGAGCTTGACAGTTCCATCCAAATTAGTTGGAGATGACATAAGATATGATCGCGTGGATCACTTTGTAGGGAATACACTTGAAAAAAAGAAAAAAGATGCGCAGGAAAAAACTGCAAATCAATTATTCGCACTATGTGCATGAAATGCAAAGTAGGTTTGTGCATTGCTTGTTTTGCTAGCTTTCACACTAAATAATATTTGCAATTATTTAACCATAAATTGAAATATATACTTAAATTTTATTATTATAGTGTTTATCTGTGCATATACTTTACGAATTTTTCAAACATATTTTGCATTATAATATTTATTTTTTGTTTGTGATAAAATATATACATTGTCTTAGTCACTGTAGTTATAATTTTTTAGCCTTTATTCATGTCAGCATTGTATGCGAAAAAAAGAAGTCGGTATGCCCAGCGTTGCCATATGGCAACAGTCGAAAAGTCTATGTTTTCGACGAAGTAGATTTTTTTAAATATTTTTCCTATCCTATATGATCCATTCGGAGCCAGCATTATGAATATCATAAAAAAGAAAAAGAAAAAATAATTACGGGCTTTAATGGGTTAAGTACTCTGAATATTTTAGGATATCTATATCTATATATCTTATGTTGGGCAGATTAAGAAGATGATACATCAGAAAAAAGACTGTTCTAACGAGATGAATATTCCGGTGAGCGCTGAGCAAGAACAAGTTTTAAAAACTGGAGTAGAAGTAGGAAAGTCAGATTTTAGTATTAAATCAGTAGATGAAGTATTCCTAGGTGTAGTTAGTAATGAAAATGCTAGAACATGTGCTGATGCACTACTGGATGAACAGGAAGCAGAAATAGATAGCGCAATGATCGCAACTTATGACAAAGTTATAGCGGAATTTAAGGTTTGTTGCTTTGTTTTATCAAGAATGTTATACCATTAAATATTTTATAAAAAAGGGTTTTCTTCCAACATTTTCACAGCATCTTCTTTTTGATTGCACAATATTCAAATTTTCGAAATTGAATTTCCACCGAAAATTTTGAGGACCTCTAAATATGAGTGAAATATGTTTTGCGAATGGTGTCACGGTGTAATATTATTTTTTTTTTCTCCTCAACAGTACCGCTATTTGAAGAGGAGTTTATTTTCAGTAAATATAATTATAACAATATTAAGCGATATACTATGTGTTACTATGCATAAGCAAATACGCAGTAAATTCTCACTTACCGTTTATATATTTTGACCGAAACCTTGGTGTCGAACGCGATGCTGGTACCTGAACGAAATATCAAGATTGGAGTTTTCCGAGATTTTTCGCTTTTCAAATATTTTCTCGCACACATCATACATACCAGCGCATTGACAATTCGCTATAAATATTCTTTGTATTCAGGCGTCTCTTTCATATTTTTCCGGTGAAAACTCCATTTTGAAATTTTGATAAGTTTGCAGCATTTCCTTTTACATCATTAGTAAGTTAAGTTAATATAAAATTATCATGCTATGTGGGGATGTCCTCTGACTGCATGCTATTATGCGCATTGCGAATTGATCACTGTTTTAAGATGTTAGTTGAGACATTGCTTATTATGTTTACCATGTTTCCCTGTAGATGCCTAGACTTCAGCTGATTCATAATTTTTTGTTTTCCTACAGGTTGCTTTACAGTCCAAAAGAAAAGAATTTGAAGAACGTGAATTAGCTGCGCTAAAGCAAAGTCCTAATTATCAAGCATACATTGAATTCCAGGAGCAAGAAAATGTTGATGAACAAACTTCTTGTTGCGTTAAGAAAGATTTTGAAGAAGAAGTCAAGGAAGAGAGTGAAGTTCCAGTAGATACTACAGGTTTTGATTTACACAGAGCTATAGCTCTTAAAGCTGTGAGCAAATCATTACAGTGGAAACTTCCCGTCTCAGAAGAAATAAATTTCGAAAGTTGATATATATTTAGTTTTATATTAAGAACAAAAATGTACCCAGTGGCAGTTGGCATATACGCACTGCGGTACCCCCAAGGAAAAACGAAAATTGCATTTACTTGTATATATAAAACCTATTGTATAAATAATGCATTTATTTGTATAAATAATAACAATGCATATAGCTTTATATAAAACAAGTAAAATTTGTGTTCGACATTGATTGCATAATTAAAAAAAAAAATTAAATAATTCTATTAACGCTTTTGATTACAAAAACAAATAGTGCTGCTATCCAATGCAATATCTGAATTATCAATCAATTACGGTTAAACTCGTCGATATTCGTTGCACGTAACGAATGAATCCGGCACTGCAATAAGCAGTGTTTGCGTTGAGGAAGTCTAACACATGAAGGAGTGGGAAAGTTAACCAGTGGTTCCATAAAGAGAAAAGAATTTCATTAATTATGCTAGCATAGTGAGCAAATCACGAGGCCATTGGTGTTTGAAAGCTTATTGTCAGGAAGGGTTTGGCAAGACAAGAGATGGACTAGAGGATTGAAGTGGGAAGGAAAATGTTTGTGGAATTTTTGAAAGCGGTCTTTGATTATTTCAGACATTTGGGTAGCTTGGTTGGAGGCATAGAAGAGAGCATTGCCAATAGTTCGAAGAATCTTTGATTGAAGAG
Source organism: Triatoma infestans (assembly GCA_011037195.1). Taxonomy (NCBI): domain Eukaryota; kingdom Metazoa; phylum Arthropoda; class Insecta; order Hemiptera; family Reduviidae; genus Triatoma; species Triatoma infestans. The sequence continues at coordinate 164,485 of JAAEAF010009481.1, forward strand.
CTTGGATTTGTAGGATGTTAAAACGTTTGGCAGAACCTCAGAGTTCTACATCACAAGTCCATACTGGTTTAATAATTGTGCCGTTTAATAATCAGTCGTTTGTTCCTCTAGTGTTAGTCGCGATCTGCTGTCTAGGAGCCTCTTGAGTTGTTCATTTCTTGTTGTTTCTAAGTGGTTCCATGTTAGTCTTTTGTCGATGTACTAGCCAAAGATAATGGACATGAGAAGTTGGGTGAGAGCTTTGTTTGTATTACAGAGGGGGGAAAGTTCGAAATAACATGCTCGAATTTGCTCTCATTCATTTTTAGTCTAATCAATCAATTCTCTAATTTTGAGAGATAGTTTGCGTGTTCCTATGAGAATTTATTGGATCAGAGCAGCGGATTGCAATATCATTTGCATAAGTGGAGAGAATAGTTAAGGATCAACAGTGTACATTGAATGTAGTAGTACGCCTAAGATACTCCCTTGAGAGACACCCGCTTCTACACGGCATAAAGGAGATAAAGAGGTTACTACCATTACCTGAAAGGTAAGATTTGAGGATGAGGTGGTATGTAAATGGAAGATACCTTTCAGCCCAACCAAGCGCAGGCTTGCTTCACTTCTAGGAAGATACCCGGGGTTAACTCTTAACTTCCAATAGATTTTTACAGAAGACTGATCGTACAGCGCTTCTGGTGTCTACAAATTAGTCAAATTCAGGTAACTAGTTCCTTGCAGTCCTAAAAACTAACATGGTATAAAATACTTCTGTCATCTAAATTAGAATTAAATGTGTAGTTGTAATTCCGAATTTGAAAAAAATCGGAAGACCGGAAGTGCGTATTGACTGAAACATATTTTTCAGTGGTATTTTCTCGAAAACGGCTCCAACCATTTGCTTTAAACTAGGAATGTGAACTAGACATATTAATGAGCTACAACATTTATTTGTAACATTTCTTCTAGTAAAGTCATTTAAGAGGGCTTGTGGGGGAGAGGTGGGGTTATGTTTTCCTCTAAAGTGCTATCCTAGTTGATTATACAATTCTACCATCCAAACAAAATTAATTAGAAATAGATTGATGGTCAAAATTCCGAGTTTCAAGAAAATTAGTAAACCGGAAGTGCGCTTTTACTGAACAGTTTTTTGAGTTTTCGACGAATTCTATTAAATTGGTATACTAACTGTAAAATTTATCAATTACAATTTTGAAAACTGGAATAAGAGAAAGTTGTGTGAGTGTTTCACACCAGATTTATTTTTTTTTAAACATTTGCTTGGCCTTTATATTGCATATGATGTGGGAGATGATAAGCAGCATTTGTAAAATAGCACTTTAGAAGAAAACCTAACCCTAACCCACCCCTCCCATAAAAGTGCCCTTAAATCAATTTTCCCAGAGAAATGTTTTAAATAAAAGTTGTAGATTTTTGTGTGTAGTTAATATTACAAGTTAGAAGAAAATCGTCGGAGCCATTTTTTGAGAAAATCGACCATTAAGTAAAGTGGTACTTCCGGTTGAGGAATTTTGACATAATGACCTACTGTCGAATCCCTTGGTGATACCTAAACGGAATATCAAGTTTGAACTCTCTACGATTATGCATTTTTGAGCTATGCTGTTCACATACACACGCGCGCACACACCATTTTCTAAAACCCACATTTTTGGACTCAGGAGAACCAAAATGGATATTTTCGGTGAAAACTCGATGTCCAAAATTTGTAACGATTACAATACTTCCTCTTACTAGGAATAAGAGAAAGTAAAAATCTAAATTTTAATCCAATTTGTCAGTAAGAATATGGACATTGTAGCCAGAGAAAGTTATGTCACTGTTCCACACCAGATTTTTTTATCCATACCATGATACCTACAAGGTCACCTCTTTAGAATACATATTAAAAATTCCAACCATTGCCTTTTATGTGAATGTGAAGAGGACCTGAACATGGAGCACTAAAGGAACTGCTCTACAATCTCTGATTTAAATATAGTCACAGCGGCTCCATGTACCCCAAAGAGCAGCAAGAGACAACATGAGAAATTCCCTCATAAAGAAGCGGCGTAGGAAAAAAGGTTTCTTTTATACTTTTTAAAAAGCAAATTGAAGAATATGGTGTGGACCACATTACTTTTTCTTACTATTGTTATATAATTATGTATAAAATGACAAATTTTCTTTAAAGAATTGAGAAGGAAGAGGGTGCACTAGCTTCAATAAAGATCATAAAGAGACCATGTAATGTCAGGGCTGGTTTTTTTCCACGAATGTATTGGCAGTTTGAGGCAATTAGAAGCAAATGTAGATAATGTCAACATGTTTTTTCCAGCCCTCAAAAACAAAATAAAGTTAATATAGACAACACATACAAATCCACAAAATAAATAAATAAACTTCAAATTTTATTCATTTGTCCTAAACAATTATAAGGAGGTGGGGGATAAGTACCTACCCCCAGCTATGTAGTAGAAGTGATTACATTGTAGTCCATTTAATATTACTTGGTTTTGTTTTAAATTTTATGATTAGGCAGTAAAGAGGTGCAAGTAATAATATCCAAGAATCCGTATCTTTATCTAAGAAGAGAATAAATAATATGATTATTGTTTCAGCTTTAGAGGCGACACTACACTGAAGAAGCCTATTGTAATATGGGCGAGATAACGGTTTATAACAAACCCATGATGTGGAAGCCTAAAAAAATTAATGTTTGAAATGTAAAGTCACTAATTCCGCAGAACTACTTGAAATATTTTTTTTCTGAAAAATGTCACAAATAAAAGTGAAAGGTATATATATATAATAAACCACCATATATATCTGGAGAGTTAGTATTTCAACCTTAAAGGAAATATTTATAATAGTTTTCCAGAAAATTCCAAGAACTCAAAAACCAATTCTGTATCTTGACATTCTTTCAATTTGGAATTCGAGGAATGCTTCTAATGTATAATAATATTTAGAGTCAAAGATTTTATTGAACTGACTGGTACATTAAAGCAAAGCTTACCGTTACAGTTCCTCTAGACCCCTAAAAAACAATTTTTTTGGGAAAAGGTTTGAAATAAAAGTGATAGGTATTTATGTGTGTAGATAGTGTATGAAGTTTAGAGAAAATCGTTAGAGCCATTTTTTAAGAAAATGGGGAAATACTAAAAAAAAAAAAAAATCACTCAATAAAATCGCACAGTTGTTGATGGATTCACACCAACCGGAGTTGATGGATTTTGTCCGAAATCTTAGTGTCAGTAGTGGCTAAACGGAATACCAAATTTTAGGTTCCTACGATTTTTCATTTTTGATATATTTTGTTCATTCACTCACCCACACCCACAGATATACAGACTACCTCAAAACATGTATATCCAGAGAAAACTGCATTTCGAAAATTTGACACGCTCATAATAATTCCTCTTACATGAGTAAGAGAAATTAATATTTCTTTAAAGTGTTGTAAAAAGATTAGAAATGGTCATCTTTAAAAGGAAGGCGTTGTTGGAAAAAATAAACATAAATAAAATACTATATTTCTTTGAAAAATGTATTTTAAAAAAGTTTATATATATAACTGTAAATGATAGTTTTAAGTATTTTTATAAAATATTTGATATATAATTATTTTGAATAATTTATTTCCATTTTTTTGAACATCTTAATTATGATTTTATTTTTTATTCATGTGGTAGAAGTTATTCACTAATGATAAACATTTTTTTTTTTTTATAATACCACAAATTTATATACATAAATTTTTGTGGTTTTTATTTTCTTTTTGTCTAAGAATATATAGTAAACAATCAAATATGTTTAAGTAAGTATGTATAAATACACGTGAATATTTTATTTAATGTACAAGTACATACTTTATAAGTATGATTAATTTGTTTTTTCTATAAAACATTACATAATTTAAATACATTTAATTTATTTATTTATGTCCCTAATAATTACGCGCTCTGACATACGCTCGCGTTACTTACTCATAAAAGAGCGAAATTACAAATTTAAATAATAAAAAAATGTAATATAACAGAAATCATTAGAAATCAATATAACAAAAATGTTACATAAAACAGAAATCAATGTTTCTCTTTAACTTACTTTGGGTACCAACTATGGCATCAGTCAGCATGGGATGAAAATTTGGTAAACATGGAGGGGGAGCTTAAATGAAATTTATTTAATGTTTGTCGTTTACAAATTTTTTTTTTAATCTAAGGCGCGTCAATATTTCCAATAATTGACGCCCGGAGCGTCCTCAATGAATTCCCCGCCTCCGGACAGTGTTCTCTCATTACAGACAACACTACTCATCACCGGATAGTGAGTTTAGAGGCTCCTAGGAAGATAAATCTAAGGGCAGCACAGCTAGACTTGAACCCGGGATCTCCATAATATTAGTCCAGAGCGCTACTACAGTGCTTTTACAAAAATTGTTTAGAATCTTCATTTTATTTTCCAAAGAAAAACTACACTGTTTGTTAATATATGGATTCTAATTGAAGGATTATTTATACATTACAAGGAAAATAAAGCTTTTATTAAGATTACTATTTTTATTCCCTTAATGGACATAGCAGAGTCTTTGAATCTTTGATAATAGGAATTAATGTATTCGTCCCAAAAAACAACATATTATAAGTCTAATTTTACATTAGTGATATATGTAAAATGGAACATTTTTATACTGTGTGGGAGGATTCTTAGTTTACAATTTGCATATTTTTTAATTTTATCTATAATGTTTTCTTTCTCAAAAATTAAATATTATCTTTGTTTCGGAGTTTCGAGCAGTTAGGTCAATAGATTAGCAATCTACTTCTAGAGCCCATATTTCGACAGAATTTCTCCAATCATCAGGGCTGTATAATAAAGCAAATATAATATATTAGTACAATGAAATCATTAATTCATGTTATGTTTGCTTTATTGTACAGCAGTCCTGATGATGACAGGAAATTCTGTTGAAATATGGGCTCTTAAAGTAAAGGTCGCTGATTTATTGATCTTACTCCACGAGACTAGTAAGCAAAGAATATAATGCTTAAGTTAGACAGTTTTTAGACAACTTCAAGTCCCTAACTCAGTATTGATGCCAGAAATTAAAAGTCAATGTTGGGTACTGTTGTGTAAGGAATAGGAGACATTCTAAGAATGGGAAGTTTCCTGATTATAGAGAACCTTAGCTTAAAGATGTGGTTCTTACCAACACCTCGTCCATCTAGTCTGTTCGCACGCACACCTGAAGACAAATTAGAGCATTAATCTTAGCTATTTAGAAGAACAGTAGCCACAATTGGCTTGAATATTGCTCTTTGGTTCCGCACTTACTTTGTTTCTTCATAAGATAATCTTATACGATCATCAGTACTGAAAGAAGCCGAATTATATGCCAACCTAAGAACTAATTAACTGACTGCTAATTTTCTGTAATAGGTTCAGGTTCTTAACTCTTGCAGGTAGTTGGGCCAGGATGTTTCGAGTTGGAGAGAGATTACCAGGAATTCCATTAAATAGTCGTTATTCTGAACGGACTGAAATGTCTTCTTTGCAAGATCCGTTACATTTATTTTCAATATATTTCATTATTGATACTCATTCAGCTATTTTTCACGCTTCATTCATCCATCATCGTTTAGACCTTTTTTTTATAATTTCTTCCATTACGTCTATTCAAGGACCAACTCTCTGCGTTTCCATTGAAATATTCATCTATTTTTTTGGCAAGCTGATAATGAAGGAAGCTATTGACAGTTTTCTCTTGGTTCCACGATAGGACATGTGTTGAAGCTGAAAAATAGAACTTGTAACTCACAAATCCACATCTACTTATGAAAAATAAGTAATTTTTCTTAAAGCCTTTTACGATACAATTGAGTTTATTAAAATTCTCATTTTTAAAGAGTTTTTCCTAATTTAATCATTAGGTTTCAGGTCTTTGTCCTGCTGTTACACAAATTCTACAAAAAATAAAAAGATCGGATAAAAGCCTTATAATATTCAGATATTCACTTTAAATCACATTTCCTTTAAAGAGTCTAACTATAAGCCTGAAAGAAACAAGAAAACATTTCATTATCACTCTTATTCGGACCTCCCATCATTATCACTCATATTGAACGACCCATCATCCATGCCGGTACATACTGCCTATCCTTGGACATACAAATTTCCTCTTTTATTACTAAATTGAAGTGGGTATGCCCTGATTTTTGTGTGAATATTATGTTATCTAATAAGCTTTTAGTTATTTTTGTTTAAATCTTCTTTAAGGTGCAGTGCCGTGGTTGAGAAGTTTAGAAAATAAATATGAAATACTTATTAATACTGAAAAATAAATTGTAAAATATAAACTTGTGCAGTGGAATAGTTAATTAGGGCATTGCAAAGTCGACATGACCGCGATTGTATTTATTCTGGTGTGTGTATGTCGCGGCGAGTGAAGGATGATCCTGCATCTGCGGTAAATTCTAGCCCATTAAAGTAATTGAGGGCAGCTGTTATGCCAGAGTGGTAGTTGGCCCAGCAGATAGTAGATAGTTGATAGTATATAGCAGGTAGTTGTGTGCGGGGTAGATAGTAGGCAGGGAGTTATTTAATTGATTGGGGTTCCTAATATAGTTCTAAGTGTATGTCCTGTTAATTCTTGTTTGTATATTTAATCTGCACATCGATATAGGTAATTATCGGTGTAGATGTTGCGAAAAGTGCAGTATTCCTTTGGGTTGTCCTTGTATATTCTCCAAATATATATATTTTTTAGTCTGTTAACTTGTAATATTGTACTCGCGAACCAGTGTAAGATTATCATAATTCAGTAATAAATATATGAAATGTGAGTGTGATCTGCTTTGGGTTCCTTGGCCAAACCTTACATCTTCTATGAAAATTAATGATAGAAAGTAAGTAACATTTAGTTAGGGAGCATATTTCTTTTTTGCTGAATTTACTTAGTCAACAAACTAAGTATGTATCAAGATGGAAGATTGGGATGCAGTCAGTTGATAAAGATATACTCCAACTCTTGAATTCTACACATAAGTAATAACTTAGCAAAATGAAAGTATCATTGGTAATTAGGCATGAGTTTCAACTCATGCCTAATTACCAACCCTTAAAACCCAATAATTCAAACTGGATTAATTTTTGACTAACTTTAGCATCACAGAGATAAAAATATGAAAGACTATAGAACATATATATCTGGAAATTTTCCTTACATAGCTTAAAAGCCAGACAGTTAGATGCCCAAAACAAATGGAAAATATAAATATAATCGCTTTAATACAGAATAGAAAGCTTTAAAAATAATTTTTTCCTCTGTGAATCCTCTGTGGTAATTCCCTCACGCATTGGTTTAGTGGCTAGCGCAATCGCCTAGTGCGAGAATCATGGTTCGATTTTCGTGACTAGGTAAAGACGGTGTTGACTTGCGTCGTGAGAAAAATATGGACTAAAAGATTCTGTAAATAAATTCTCACTGTAATTATTATACTTATCATTTCGAAAATCTAACGTTTACTGTATCACATCTAAGTTTAAAAATTAATTGTTGTTGAAATTTTAAAAAAGCCTTCTTAAGTCAACTCAGTGTTATATTTAAAATATCTTAGTGAACAATAAATTCAATATCTTTCTCAACAATAACAACCCCAATCAAAATAGTGAATGGTCACTCACTATAAGCAAGCTCTCAACACATCATGTCTATTACAGAATTTGATAATTTAGAATTCTCATCAAAGCAATGGAGAGTACAACGGACTAGTCAGTCCCTTATAGAGTTATGGCGTTTTTTTTTTGTTTTTTTTTGACAATAATTGGGGAAAGCAGCTCTGATGTGCACAGAACTGATACAGTGATCAGAATTTGTTCTGAAGCGAGAATGGTAAGGATACAGTACTTCTCACATCAACATTTGCAAAATTCTAGAGGTTGTATGCTTAGCAGTTGGTGACGGCTGCTGAAATCAGCAACATTTTTGGTGCTAGGTCGAAGTTATTAGATCAAAACATATTGACTAAATATCGAAAGTGAAAATCGATTGCATCTGGGCTAAGGTTCTGACAGTGACAATTCTAGAGAGGTATCTATCAACTGGACTCGCGGATAAGATTGATATAGGCAAAGAAGAACTGAAAGCCATGTCTTTAGAAACGATATATGAAAAATAGCAATGAGATACATGGCTATATGTATATAGTGACGGATCTTGTGAGTGAACTAAGGGCTGAATACTTTTGCGAAAAGTTCTTCGAGGGGTACGTGCCATTAGGCAAACGAGTATCCAACTTTGATGCGAAGTACAGCTATAATATTTATGAAACTACACTCAGGCTCGCTGATATCATCTCTGACTGGCGCAACGCAGTGTTCCTTGAAGACTCCCAAGCGGCAGCAATGACCCGTAGCATTACTATGAAAGTTAAGCATGCTATGTGCTGGGATATGATAAGTGCGGCAAGAAAACATATTTGGAACCAGAGGGTCCCTAGTCACTATGGAATTTGAGATAATGAACTTGCTGACTAACTTGCTCTCCCAACATGAGAAGGCGGATTTCCTGCAGTGCAAAAAAGAAATAAAATACAAAGTAGCGCAAGTTATAATGGAACATGTTTATGAAAAATCGCCAGGGAAATGATGGAAAACTGCTCAGGGTGCCACCATTGAACCTCCCACTCACGGATTATATAACGAACTTCAGACAGATTACCTACAAGGCCACCTCTGAAGAATAGGCCATTTGTGTGAAGCTGAAGAGGACATGAACATTGAAAAGCACTTAATGAAAAGCTCTGTAATTTCTGATTTAAATATGGACAGGCGGCTTCGTCTGTTGCCAAGGTGCAATTTTATATTGGGCAGCATAAGATAAAATGAGAAATGTCTCATAAAGAAGAAGTGTAAGAAAAAAAAAAGAATTATTATTAACTATATAAGTGTTATTTTAATTGTATTGTGTACAAATAACTGTGCTTTAATAGTTATCTTGTTAACTGATATTGTTATAAACAAAAAATCAAAAAATAATTAGTTAAAATACCTGGTGTGCAACACTCAAACAACCTAATCTTAATCCAATTAATCCAATTTAATTACAAATTTTCATTAAAACTGCAACGTTTACAACGTTCAGTTGGGCTGGTCTTAAAGAAAGGTGGTAGGGGTTATACTTCTATACCTGAGCGGACATGCATGAAGCGCCCTATATTAAAGCCAACCCTAGCATAAACCAGTTTAAATTTAAACCTAACTACAGACCCGCCCAAAACCCCTGTAAATAATTTCTTTCGGAGAAATGTAACCAATAAAAAGTGTACGTTTGTAACTGTGCAGTGAAGATTCCAAGTTTAAAGAAAAATCGTTGTAGCAGTTGTCGAGAAAATACCACAAAAACTCAATAACCTACTCTGTAAAGTGGCACTTTTAGTTACCTGATATTCTTCAAATTTGGTATTTTAACAATACTTCTAATGTATATTAATATAATAATATAGGTGGTAAAAACCATTCATTGCACTTAAGTAGTAACCATAATGCAACTAACTGTTGTTCCCTTAGAACCCGCTGGAGAAATTAGTTTTTCTTGCAAGCTTTATAATAAAAGTGCTAGGGTAGTTATATATGTGTGTGTAGATAGTATACGAAGTTTAAAGAAAAACGTAGATGCCGTTTTCGAATAAATCGCGAAAAACCGGAAAAAAGTTCAATAAAGTCGCACTTCCGGTTGATGGATTTTGCCCGGAACCTTTCTGTCAGATGTGGTGGTACTACTTAAACGGAATACCAAGTTTGAGATTCATACTATTTTTTGTTTTTGAGATATTTTGGTAAAACACACCACACAGCATCACCACCACCACAGACAGTCCAGTCCATTCGCTGAAAACATTTTTTCGTAATCAGGTACCTCAAAACCAGGTACTTGTATACCGCTAAAAACTCAATTTTGATAATTTGACGCGATCGTTATACTTCCTCTTACTATTAATAAGAGAATGTAACAATTACAGTTTTATCAAGGACAAATAAATAGTATAAAATACTCATGCAGTTTTTTTGGGGGCAATAAATATTAGTGTATACAGGAATACTATAGATAAACACTTGTGCGAAATCAGTGAAAATTGATTAAAAAAAAAAAACGCTAAAACATTTAACCCAAAATGATGACGTGACATTTACCCCACCAAATGATGTTATTATCTTCATTAGATGTTATAACATATGATCTTCCTCTCTAAGGAATGATTTCTCGACATATTCTGCATATAGACTTATTTTTCTTGTAGTTGTCTAGAATTTAAGTACTTGTACTTTGGGCCAAAAGAAAAAAAAAATGGTTTGGACACTACTGTACTTCTAAAAATGTTTATCATTAATTGCATAATTTTTCTGTTCCATTTTAGACAAATACATTTTTTCTTGACAGGCTACAAGTTTATTGTAAAAATTGTACAATCAGTATGAATTTAATTTAAATAATAATAATAATAATAAAAAACAACAAAAAATTACAAGAGAGCTTTTAATATAAAAATCTCCCTCTTAATTACATAATATGGCAACAATGCAATAAATTATAATTACCAAAGCAATTTCTTATAAATAGATAATACATTTACATGACATTATAGAAAAACAAAAAAAAAACAAAAGAATAAAAAAAAAAGAGATTTGCTCATGATATAATATAGTTTAGCCATGGCACATAGATTACTTATCCCAAATAATGCTACAAATCCATTTAATTTCCTAATCCACTAGTTAATTATATATTGCATACATACATAAACATATAATATATACATGTATATATATATATACATTATATAACAACTATATTTTAATTTATTTTATTTCATTATTTTTTTTTAAGAATATTTAAAAATAAGACTAAGTAACACTACGGGATTGCCTGGATAAGTTAGTACAAAAAAAAAAAAAAACAAATAATAATAATAATAAATAAATAAATCACTATGCCCTCACCTCATTACAGATATAAATATTTTGATTCTTTCTTAAGCGTTAAATTATATTTCCAAATAATAATAAACAAAAAATTAACTAAGGCTTATTTATATTATTATTTTTATTTGCTTTGGTTCTATTAACACAAACGATCTTAATTTTTTTTTTTCATATTTTTTTGGTAATAAATATTTAATTAGAGATAAAAAAAAAGTATTGCTTGTATAACATACATCCAATGTTTGAATTAGAATTTTCTTATAATACTGCTTTTTTATTAATAAAATTCATACTAATATTCTAATAATTTTTTTCTTCTAAACTTTCAAACATATGATTAAAAATAAATGAGAATACTGAGGCCCAGTAATGGAAGTAAGATATTATTATATGAAAGATGAAAAAAAGAGTTATTGTTTAGTTGAATTATTTGAAGCAAAAAAATTCGATTTCGCGTGGCGTCTATTACCTAGAAAACTCGTTTAGCTGCCGGGCAAAACAATAGCTAAGCGCTGAGAAGTTTACAGACTGCACATTTCGAAGGATGTCAATGTTTACAATTTATAACTGGTTAGCTAACTGTTTAATCAAAATAGTATAAAATTTCAAGTGATTTTTGCTAGAAGCTAAAGCAGATTTTTTTTGTTAACGCAATAAAATTATGTAGAGTAGTATTTGAGCAATACAGCAAAATCAAAAGTAAATTCTATTTTCAAGTTTATGCTTAGTATTTGAGTGAATGGCGAATATGATGATCTTGAAATTATCAGTTTCTAGTCAGTCAGGAAAAAAAAAGAACATATCAATAATCATCAAGAAGTAAAAAAAAAGATATGACATGGGTCAGTTTCAAAAATTTTTGGCAAGGTAAGTGTTTAATAATAAAGTAAATGATTATGTAAGATCTGCCATTTAAGGAAATAAACTTTATATTGCAAGTGCATTTTGTTCTATTGCATAACATGTTTACAAAAACTTGATAAAATATTCATAAGGGGTAAATTATTCATCAAGAATGTGATGAACTGAGAAAACACCCGGCATGGCGTTAGCTGTTTTGATGCTTCTGTTTTTAACCAAACAACTCTCTGAACAATTTATATATAAAAAGAAATTCTTAACATATTGAAACAATTAAAAAAACAAAAAAAAAGATTAATAATACAATTTAATGCTTTTATAAATTTTCTAAATTTTGTTTATACATAAATTAAAAACGCCTAAGTTATTTCATTAGAAGTATGGAAACAAGCAACCCATATATTATTACCAAAATACTTGATATAATTAATATAAAGTACTTACTGGCCTACAGATATAAAGTCTTCATAATGTCCACTTAAACAAAAACATAAAAAAAAAAAAAAAAAAAAAAAAAAAAAAAAAAAAAAAAAAAAAAAAAAAAAAAAAAAAAAAAAAAAAAAATTATATATAATAAAATATTATTTACGTTTATTGTTCATATACAATGGGCAATAAATACCCCAAAAATTTCAATAAATTAGTTTTACAATATTATACAAAATAAGTACAATAAATTCGAATATCTTTTAATCGAATATATATATATAAAAAAAATTATACAATATAAAAAATAAACATTTTTTTTTGTGTTTTGTGTATATAATTTTATTACCTAAGTATCACTATTAACACAAATATTATACCCACGAAATTAATAATATAAAATAACAATATTTCAATTCAACACAAAGGATATTTTTATTGTTTTTTTTTTTCTCTCCTTTGTAATTTTTTAAGCGCTGAAACATCAATCAATGAAAAAAATGATGATTTCATTATTTTCTCTTTCTTTGAATAAAATAAAAAAAAAAAATTAAATAAATGCAATTTATTTTCCAGGATTATTGCATAAAAATTAATCAGGAATAAACAGAAGATTTAAAAAAAAGGGATATTGCATCCTTATATATTTATTTACTTCAGTTGCATTATATTTGTGATAAAACAAATTGTGTTTAATTTATTTATTAAATTAAATTAGAAATCCTTATTAAGGGTAAACAATGAAAATGTCCCAATTATTTTATTGTACAGAAAAATTAAAGTCAAAATCCCGAAGTTTGTAGCAAGGAATAAAAAGCTACCTTTATCATTTGTCGGTTTACAGAATGACCTCTCGGCGAAAGAATAATATGGCAAACTTTTATGGATACAGGGACGCATCAAGGCCTTCGAGCAAAGTAGCAAAGTAAAAAATGTATCAAGTGGAACAGGTAAATAAGTTGAAAGTTCGAATGGAGACCGTGATTAAAAAAAAAAAAAAGATGTTATAAACTTAATAGGGTAATAATGCTTCCTCTTACAGTAGCGAGAGAAAGTAAAAAAATAGTTTTAAGCATAAGGGAGTAATGATGCAGAAGAAAAATATAATTTTTTTTTAAAGAATTCCCTTATTTATGGTTTTAAATGTGTTAAGCATGACCACACCTGAAGATAATGTTAAAACTATCGTGGATGCCCCACGCCTTGAATTATTTTGGGATTTCTCATTTACATATTCAGATTTATACCATAGACTTGTATGTAGCATGCACTGACCAATTGCTTCACATAAAGTGGGTGAGATGGCATTTTGAGACAGCGTTTAATAAGCTGTAAATCATAATCATGTCTCCTCTACCTGTTAACTTATTATCACTCCAAACTCGATGGTATGAAGTACGGCAAAGCAGTTGTGTGGAAGGGGAAATCACCTACTTCAGTCCTCGAGCCAGAGAGCACTGATATAAGGCAAGCGCGCGGAGGTCGTAACATCTCGTCAGTGGAGATCACGGCTACGCAAAGATTTCGCCTAGATAGATATGAGGAGATAGAACTAAGAATAGATTTAGTTGTTTTTAACTGGCCTTGGTCAATATTCGGCAGTAGTGTCTAGAGAAGAAGAATAGAAGAAACAGTATAGAGAAGCTAAAAGTAGAGTTTCTCTAATTCTATTCAAGATTTATAGTGATGAATAGCTTAAGTAATGCGGAAAGATTGGCTTTATTTATTGAAATTACCACCTCACTTTTTTGGAATACCAAATGGTCAAAGCCAAGATAAGAAAGATTTGGAACTGATGATGAGAAAGCTAAAGCAAAATTATACACAATGGTGTATGAATAGGCAAAGAATGAAGAGGAAATACGTGGTTTTGGCGTTGTTGGAAGAATAGGGAGAATGCAAGCTGAAAATGAAAGGAGGACTACACAGAAGACATTGAGTCTTTACCAAATACTATGAAACAACTCGATCGAAAGGTAATTAGAGAAGAATCATCTATTCCAATATTGAAGTGTAGACCTTCACAAAGAGGATTATCTTAAAGGAAAGTAGTGAAGATCCGGTGGACGCCAATGCCCGCAGATGGTGATCCGCCTTGAAAAAAGAAAGTAAATTGCTTCAAAAAATGCTTAAGTAATGTGAAAAGATTGGAGCTGAACTAAATTGTTTACTGAATTACTGCAATTGCAAACCGTCGAAAATAAAGAAATTATTTTTAAAAATTTCAGATTATGTTTTCCTTTTTATTTCATATAATATACATTATATTTATATATATTCAGGGTATTTTTTAATTTTTATGATTTTACTTCAATTCTTATAGATTTTTTTTTGTAGTTTATTTATTAAAACAAGCATTAGCTTCATTTTAAAAATGGCATTTAGCAAAGATAACCTTCATAATTAAAAAAAAGTAGAAAACCGTATATTTTGTTAGTGAAAAAAAAGTCGAATAGATTTTCAGTATAAAAATCCATCTTCAAAAATAATTTTAGACTCAAATTAAACAATTTTATACAATAAAACATTAAAAGAAGTATCTTAAATATTGGACAAAAAAAAAAAGATGGTAAACTTGTCCATTTTAGGAAAGGAGGCGGCTAACATAAGGAGTGGCCCGACATCGACCGGTGCTACAGCTACTAGGTTTGCCTTTGGATTTGTCCAATTGGATCCTGCATACTCTGCCGATTTTTAGAGAACTCCTACCAAGTATCTGCTTCTTTCTACCTCTGCTGAAGCTTCTTGCCTTGTGCCACTGTATTTCTTGAGCAAAGATCTTTTGCGGTATTCTTTCTTCATCTTTTTTTACAAATATCCTAGTTAGTTGTTTCTTGGCCCATTTATTAAATTTTCTCCTACGCAAACTTTTTCAGTTCTTTATTGGTCTTAATTTTCCAGGTACCGCTCTCATATATATTCTTCTGTTTTCCTCTCCACTGCCAACGAACTTGTTTCTCCTTCCATCATTTTCCATTTCTCCATACAGTATGTAGCAGGAAATATAAGCAATAGGGCTATTCTGAAGCTTTGAGATGATGGGAAAATTGCTCGCTAAATAATTTATATGGCAGGATATGAAGTTTCTCACAAGAGAGGCACTTCTTTTTCAAATGGGAGGACGTAATGTCTGTTATTTGTTTTTCGTTAGAGACAAAGTGGGGAGTATTATTACTATGGTGCTTAGGACTTTTGATTGAAGAGGTTGGATTAATTGGACATTTAACAGCTTAGCTGAAACAGAAAGTTCTATTCTGTAGGTAGGTACAGATGGATTTTAGGATTAGTTTATTTTGTAGTGTAAGTTTGATGTCAGAGCAGTCTAAAAAAAAACTGGTATCTTAAATAAAATCTTGAATTAAAATAAATCATTTTAAAACACAATTAATATTCCACAAATATAAAATCACTGATTTAGCCATCCAATTTTAGTAATTTTCTTTATATATATAAATGAAGACTTTTAAGAAATGCTGTTAAGTTCATTAATATTTCTTTTGAAGTTTTTTATTTTTGAATATAATACAGATTTTTTTATTTATCAAATCAAATAATAATAATTAGGGGTCCCTTAAATACATTCAAAGTACAAAGTGCCCCTTCCACCCGCTTACTAATTATATACATTTTGTACAAATTGTTTTTTGAAGAGTGCTTTTATTTATTACAAAAAATAATAAAAAAAAAATTAGAACTGCAATGACAAAAAAAAAAAAAGAGTTTTACAAAGTTCTCTGAAAAGTGAAAAAATAAACATAAAAAGTACTCTGAATTTAATTCACAGCTAATTAATATAATGAAACTTTGGTTTCACTTAATGTATTAATTCAAATATTTCAACTAAAAACTTGATCTTTCTGGTACAGATATTTTATGAAACATGCCTTCTAAAATCAATTTTACAATAAATTTCACTTTTTTTTATTTTTCTTACTTTTTTTTTAAACTTTCATTTGAAATAATTATTGCTTTATCACCATTACTTGGAAAAAATCAATTTAGATTTAAAAGGTTTTGATTACTAAGGCTATTCATTAATTAATAATAATAGTACATAAACCACCATAAAACTTATGAATTTGTTATTGTTTTATTTTTTTTTTTTAATTTAATTTATTATTTAGTTTCATTATTCAACACAGTAAAAAGTAAAAAAAAATGTTCACTTTATTAGGAATGACATTTACAAACATTTATTAATACTCAAAAGTGAACCACAAAAATCCGATATAATGAAAAATGATGTAAAGTTTCAATTTAATTAAAAAATATATATATTTAATTATTATTATTTTTAACAAATAAGCTGACCATAATTAATCAAGAATTTTTGGTTTTACATGCCAAATTTTATTAGTTTAGTTTGATCTGTTTTTAGTTTTAAGTGAGATGTATTTTTTTTTCTTTTATACTTTTATTAGGCCACTCATTTATATCAGTTTGTTTAAATGTAATTAACTATAATACGGCTTTATTAAGAGAAGAACCTGCATTGATCATATATTTCACATCTAGACAGTTATTAGAAAAATATGACATGCGAAAAAGATACTAAAATAGTTTTCATCGATTATAGCAAGGATTCTATATAAACAAGGATCAAGTACCTAATATATATATCGTTAAACCGTTATTTGAAATAATAAATGTAGAGTAAAAGTTCTTTTAGACAAACAAATGGTTATTAGAAAGTTGCCAGATGTCCCTTAACCTTTCTAAAATTTAAATGGTAGTGGATACTTTATAACAGTATAAACAATCTCATTGATGGAAAATATATTAATGTATGGAGCAGAAACATGGACCATTCCTGGACATGTTGAGGCAACAACTTCTGCCTAAGGAATTGGCTTTTTGAAGTAGGTCTGCGAATCTCCTGACAAGAGATAAAAAAGGATGAAGAAAGAGAGATAATAGAAGTGAGAAAAAAAATCCATGAAAATTTTGTCGAAATGTGCCATATAATTTTTGCATCACAGTAGACTGAGCTCCCCGTTGGTGAAATATCTGAACAATGATACACTTTAACAAAACAAATCCCCCAAAAAAGATAGGCCAATCGTCAAACTTTCCAGTTCCGCATCACTAAGCAAGAGAGATTTGAAAAACTAACAGGCTCTACGTTTGAAGGAATTTAAGTGACTTGTTCAATTGAGATGGTACTATTTGCTGGAAATCTCCTCGGAGTTCTGCACTTCACAACTAGTTACAGTATTACACAGTGTTAGTAATCGAAAAAAAACTTATTCAGTTTTTAATGCGAGAGAACCGATTAACACCTGAAAAGTTGAGCAATAGATTTGCTTCATCCAGCAAAAAGGTAACATCTGGAGCCATCTGATTGTAATTTTGTTCGATCCATGACTCACTTCTTCTATGATAAACTTTCTACTTTACACTAGAATAAGTTTCAACAGAGGAGAAAATTTTGCCCATACACGGTAAATGAAAGGCAGCATCGAGTGACCTACACAAAGAGGCGATTTAGGTTAAATATGGTCAGCCTATTTTTTTAATTACATGTGCGGAACATTTTTAAATAAAACTTTTAATTTTCTTCAGAAATATTTCTTTGGTGAAATCTAAAGCTAAAGCAAAAGTTTTTCAAATTATCAAATCTTTCACCAGATATAGATATAATTAAGTAGAACTGAATGAATCAAAAGAAAACAAAATATAAAATTAATTCAGGAATTACCTTCAAATTTCCAAACTAAAGCACTACTTTGACTTTTAAATTACATATGCAGCATCACTATATACAAAAATAATATATTTTTGTAGGGAAAAAACAAAAAAAAAAACAAAAAACATTTTGATTTGTACATTGAGATAACATTAAAGACTGGGACTCTCTTACCACAAATAAGCAATTTTTCTTAATTATTATTATTTTTATTTAAAATTAATTTTTTGTATTTACTTAACATGGCACAATAAATAATTTAAGTATATATATACTTATATATATATAGTTTTAATAGTGTTCTCATTACAACATCTGCATTTAGACGTAATCTCTTCTGAATTCAACTGAAATTCGGTATTGAGAAAATAAAAAGAATTTTCAGTTAATCTAGTCAAATTGCACAATAAAACATTAAAAATTATCACTCTTTTAAAATAATTAGTTCAATGCCTCTAATTTTTTATTTTTATTTTTTGTTATAATAATTACTCATGAAAATGTGCTATAAACTTGTCAAGAAATTGCGTTAACGAAGTCAATACAATAAATAATTATTAATAAGATATTAAAATGGCTTGCTCTTTCCCGAAAGAAAGCCCGAGAAAATATGTCCAGATCGAAGACGCGAAGAAGAAACTGAGAGAATATCTCATTCTCAACCGACACATATCTGCGGCCAGAGTGATTTGGAGACAGATTCTGTCGGTTCGTGTGGCAAAATATAGATCTGATCGGAAGGGAAATTTTAGAGATTTGACAATATCCAACTGAAAATGATTTTCATGTTTTCACAGTTCGGTATATTTTCAACTGAGCAATATCTCAACAGGTTTCTAATTATTCAATACATATTGCACAATATTTCAAGATAATAATAAAAATAATTATTATTATTCTAATTTAAAAACAAAATCGTTATAATAAAATGTATTCCTAGAGGCAATTAACTAAGTAAACAATTTCTTTTTTATTTTTTGAAAAATTGTACACAAATTTTTTTGAAATAAATAGGCTTATAATCCACATTCTGTACCAGCGGTGCTAAAAATATTCATTAAAAATACATGCATTTATTTTATTTTTAATTACTTTTTGTTTTATTATTTTTTTAATGTAATAAAGTAGAATTTATTAGATTTGACTTCTATTTGTGTAAGAGAACAACAATGAAAACAGTCTGTTTGGTGGATAATCACAGCGCTAGTCATCGAGCCTTGGAGGCGACTCATGATGAGTATCAAATGTGGGTGACTGACCTGGGGAAAATGATAACATATCACCTGATGGTGAATCCGGTGCGAAACCGTAAGTTGATGGCCCAGGTACGCCAGATGGACCCGCTCCTTCTGATCTGTAACATATGAACATTTAAGAACAATCTGGACCAATTTTACTTGCTGCAATTATTACAATTATAACTGTCAATTTATGATGATGTTGTTCATCGTTTGAAATATGCAGTTTCTAGACGACTTTCAGCTTATTAATGTTCTTATGGGGTACTTTCATTCAGAACCGTACTACTGTCTCCAACTTATGCAAATGATGGTTTTATTGCCTGGGATCTAATTCGGTTGATAAGACGCGGACAGAGGTCCCAAGGCCTGTAGAGTACAGATTCATTCTAAACTTATTTTCTACATTCCCAATATAGTTTTACGCAGCATTTGGTTCAAAACCCACTAATTAGCTGGAGTATTTCCAAGAGTAACAACTTTAGT